>PNEQ01127545.1:106342-155133 GCA_003012365.1 Medauroidea extradentata | reverse complement strand
GATAAAATTAGCGGGTTCACTGACCGGTAGGCTGGCCTCCAAGAATATCTGAGTGTTCAAGCAAACATCATATGTTCGTTGGTTGCTCGCTGACACAGTGAAATGGGCCCGCATTTGGTTACATTATTATTATTATTATTGGCTCACCGACGTTAAATAAGTAGAGGTAAAATTATTTCGCGTATTGATTCTAGGTCAGGTTGAATGCCAACAATATATACTTCACTACTCCTTCTGTGATTAGACGACACCTGTTTTAACATATCTTTGACGACTGCAAGCCAGTGATAAATAAGGAAACAAGTCATGGTGGTAACACGTGTTACGGTTAGAAGCCAACGGATATTAGTAGAGACATGAACTTTTCGCGAAAAGAAATTTGCCTCACTTTGTGTCAGTGACTTGTGTGCACGTCTGCAGACTTGCTTCACGGTTAGAGATTGGATGTTTTGACATTCGTGTGTCGTGGGGTTTTACACGCAAATCACAGACGTGTGGTGTTACAGTAACCTTATTGTGATTGGTACAGTCAAATGAGGAACGTCACAGTTCAAAGGCACGCTGCCAATATCTATGAAGCAGAACTGCAGACGTGCACATAAGGCACTGGAACAAAGTGGGGCAAAATTCTTTTCGCGAAAAGTTCATGTCTCTAGATATTAGACTTTGGCCAGTGTGTGTATAGGTCTGAGAAGTCTAAGTTGTTGCCAGATTAATACGCGAAATACTCGTTCCTCTATAAATAAGTCAACGGCCAACTGTACAAGTAGCACGAACTTACAGTTGCAGGAATTCTAGCTTGTGCAGGAAAGAAAGCGCGAATTTTTCAGGTCTCTTGCTATAGGCGAATGCTGTGTTGGTTCCTTAACAAAGACCATGGCCGACTTCTCTCTTAGCTCCTGTCATTGTACCTATAGTTCTGTAGCACCGTCTCTAATTATCTCGCTATCGACGAGACGTAAAACCCACATACTTTTGAATTACGTTTTTACATTTTACAACATATTCGTATAATTGCTCTGTTATGTAATTCGTTCCTGTATTAATTGCTTTCTAAACACAAAAACAAATATTTACATACAAATTTACATAAGAAATTCAAACATAAAACATTGCATGGCCTTGAAGTAGCAAAGAAAGGGAAATCTTTTCTGTTGAGTTTGTCGGGAAAACAAATTTGCACCATTGAGTTCAAGCTTATTACGTTTACATCGGCAGCCGTGCTTCATGGTTATTGAAATCATATATTTATTCGAACATGTCTTTCATTTTGCTGCATCAATAAGAATAGGGTTATTGTAACACCATACATCTGTGATTCGCCAGTATATACCCCAAGACCGGTAAGAGTTAAAACTTCCAATCAATGTTCTTGAAGCTGAGTAGCAAGTGTGCATTTAAGGATATGAAACTAAAAAGTGAAAATATCTTGTCACCACAAAGTCGTCCCTGCATTCCACAAAATCTTAAACAAGATCATATTGATTACCATTTAGCTATATCTCATTCCACTTAGGATGTAAAATAAACTTGGTCTGAATTTCAAGCAACCACAAAATTTCGACTTGTTCCGTATGGGCAGAGATATTACAAATTACGGGCAATAATCGTTGAAGTCTTGGAACAATTTGGTGGCGTGTTGGCCCTCATTATTATAAAATGTTATGGCAGTGACATGAAGTTTTTACCGAATCGTTGCTCAGGCCACATAAAAATACACAAAGGCTTTTGCGGAAACGTGAAATCAATTGATTTAGCTGTTGTTTAATTGAATACATATCAATTTCCTTAATTAAATAGGACATTATAAGTGCCACATGAAAAGGACTGCACATGTTGAGCTCTTCAAAAACATTTTTTATATTTGTAATGCCTTACAATTAAACAATAAATTTTTCCATTCTAATGAAATCATTCCAAATGTGTGTCTGGATTTTATTATTTTTACAAATAAATAAACTTCCACTACACATTAATTGCTTTGCAAATAAATACGAATGTAGTGTACTTTGTTACAGAGCTATATACCGACAGATAAAACCTGAAGAGGAGAGGGACAAAATGTATGACTTTTCTTTAGTGTTGAAATTTTAATTAAGTAATTGTGTATACGAGTGTTTTCAGGAAGTACAAACATAAAATGAACCCGAAACACTATTTTGGTACATAATTTTTTTAAAGAAATACGTATAAATTAAAATGTATGTAGGCCTACCTCTGTTATGTCTACGTGCACCGCATGTAAAAAAAAAAAATATTTTTTTTCTCAACACTATACATTTGTTCGGCAATTTGAAAAAAAGTATGGAAGTTTGACGCAACCAAACGTTATTTCCAGTGAATATACCGTATCACGCATAATGTAAATAGTTTGATCGTTTCTTTCTGCTTAAAATGATAAGGAGAGTTGCTTGAGAATATAACACTGTAAGCTGAGCTAAAACCTTATCTTGTAAGATGCACAACATATCTTAAACATATAAAATCATAACGAACGTGAAGATATTCAATTAACAATAATATATATGGCTTACTTTAAGTGAGATAAAATAACACATATTAACAGTTAAGAAAAACGTATGGTACGATTAATTTTCAGTTATGAAACAACCTGAGTTATTTCTGCATAACACCCATTGCGATAACGAATTTATTTAATTTTAGAGAAAATAACTATTGTTTCCAATTTATTTATTGATTTCTTTATTTTTTGTATTTTACAACGATAGGTCGTGGAAACCGGGTCCACTTTTGCGTGAAACTGACCAGTGTGTTAAATTTGATGCTCTATTGACGTGAAAATGGAAGAAACTGTCAGAATTCTAGTAAAACTATTTGGACAGCAAAGGGTATCTTGGAAAACTTAATATTCATCTTGTTTACTCTCTAGTTGTACGTTCGCACGTAAACAAGGAAAATTATTTACCTCGAGTATACAAAATCGTGAAAGTATAAGTAATTTTTGTCTTAGTTCTGAAGTTCTTTGTAAAAATTATCACTTCAAGAATTTAATTCATTCTGTTTTTCAAGTAAAATAGTGGTGTACAAAAATAAATTACCTATGAATACTTCGACCGACCGCTTAAAAAAATATTTTTGTCGTTCAATTGTTTCAGTTTTTCTATGTTTTGTTATGTCTGTGATTTCATTATTAAATACGTCGAGAAAGGGCAAGAATACCAGAACTTGCAGGTTTATTTCCATAAACAGTTGTTCAAACTAGACACAGGTGAGTTCATTTTGTGTTGCATGCTAGCTAGCTCTACCAACAGTTGATACGGCAAAAAAGTTTGCTGTGGAAACATTGGTATACGCGCACACGTTTCACGCACGTGTTTTATTTATTCAAGGCTTAGAGGAACCTGGTGTACGAATTTCCATTGATCGGTTTCCTCCATCAAAAACACCCTGTTTATGTTCACTACCATTGGTATGACTTTTACCCGGTTATGTTTACTAAGATGTATACAGGAAAGCGAATACTTTTGAAAACCATCTTGTCAATAAAACTGTTGTAATTAGAAGTTGATCGTGGTTTCAGTTGTTAACTTTGAGTGTAGTGAAATTCTTACGCAGCGCTTGTAACGTACATAACTATATTTACATTAAAAATTTGTGAGAAGATACAAAATGACCGAAACGAAAAAAAAAAAAAAAATAAAGCTTTCTGTGAACAGCCTATGTGAGATCACGTAGGCTGCTGCTTAAATAGGTCATAAATTGTTCGTAGAGGATTGTCCGCACATCACGTTTCATCCTCGAAATTATTCGTGCAATCATAGTCAAACCAACGTAAATAATTCTCTAAAGTGTAACAACATCTGACGATATTCAGAGTAGGTAAGTAAAATATGTAGAGCCCACAATTTTTCGCGATAAGAATTCTGCAACGGTTAGTTTCAATGCCTTATGCGCACATATGCAGACCTGCTTCATGATCAGTGATTGGCTGTTTTTAACTTTCAGCGTCTAGGGTTCTACCCGCAAATCACAGTCGTGTGGTGTTGCAGTAACCTTGTTCCTGTTGGCACAGTCAAATGAGCCACGTCTGTGCAATAATTAAAGTCATGCAAAATTCGCGTTATCAGTTGGTAGCAGACTAAACTTCACTGTCCTATACAGAACAGAGCATAGTCTGCTATTAAATTGGCCACTTACTTTTAGTAGTCACAACAATATCGGCCAGCGGGAGATGCCGAACGAGCCTATAGCCACTTGGAGTCTAGCCAGCTGTCAGAAAATAACGCGAATCTTGCATGTCTCTAGAAATAGTAAATTCTGCCAATAACCATGAAGCAGAGCTTCATATGTGTACGTAAGGCATTGAAACAAGCTGTTGCAGAATTGTTTTCGCGAAAAATCGTGGGCTATAAAAATACGTCGCATAGCAATAACGTTGCTGTTTGACAGATTTATTGTTATCCTCAATGCACGGTGAGTGTTAGGTGGCCGTCAGGTTTAACGTATTTAGCTCCTTCAATGCCTAGAAGTGTAAAAGCAATAAGGACGAGGCAGCAAGCTCAACACATCTCTCCTTAGCCTCTAGTCGCCAGTCAATGGTCTGGCATCCACTCTTCTCGCCATCTTGCCTCTATGAGATTTTTATTGGTGACTTAATAATTTTATGACGTATTATTAAGAGGGCGGTTCACCTCAATTTTCAACGTCTTTTATTATTTTTATATTTGTACCATACTTTTTTCTTATTTTAGACATAAATCGTGACTAAATCTTCCTCTTAGGAAATTTTTGTGTCTCTTACAGTTTTTGTGTAACGAGTCGCAAACGTCAAAATTTGCACTTTACGGTTTTATGCACGCCACTTAAACCAACAGACATAATACACCGGAAAAATTCACAGTGTATAACAATGTTGTATGCTGTGATTTGACACATATAAAAACAAAAAATATATAGTTTTGTATTTTTTTAAATTGTTGAAGTTTTTACATTATAATTTCAAAATTCAGCATTTTTTATTAAATACAAAAGTATTTTATTTCTTGTTTTATATATGTCAAATCATAGCCTACAACATTGTTATACACTGTGCATTTTTTCGGTTTCGACTCATTTCGCAAAAACTATAAGAGATACAAAATTTTACTAAGAGGAAGATTTAGTCACAATTTATGTCTAAAATAAGAAAAAAATATCTGGTACAAATATAAAAAAAAAAACTTTGAAAACTGAGGTGAACCGAGCCCTTAAAGATAATAGTGTATTGTATTCGGAGCCGCGGTGGCCGAATGGTCAGACCAATCGCATCCCACCAAGGCGATACGGGTTCGATTCTCGGCGGGGTCGGTCCCCGGATTTTCGCATGTGGGAATCATGACGGACGATGCCGCTGGTCGGGTATCTCCCGTTTCCCCCGCCTATTCATTCCGGCGCTTCTCCATGCTCATCTTAAATCACCCCCTCACCAGCGCTGAAGACCTCGATGTTAAGCGCTGACCAAAATCTCTCATTCACTGTATTGTACACGCATGTACCATTTAAAAGTTTCTGCGCTAAATTGTACACACCTGAAAAAAGGCCACAATACTTATATTTTCGCCATTTTCGGCCGTAATGTTCTTTGAATGGTATTCCTAAGAAGACTTCACTCATGTCTCATGAGCAATTTTTGTATAGTCTGGTGACGACCGAAGATCGCCACACAGCTCGGTGACTGGGCAGACGGCCACCTTAAGGAAACCGTTCACACCTTTCAGAGCGATTATTTTTTACTAAACATCCAACAATGCAACATCGTTTTGAAAATGGAAAAAAAAGGGGGAAGGTAGATGCACAGTGTGACTAACGTTTTAGTATTTGGACTTACGACTATATGTGCCTGATATCAAGTTATTGTGAATTTATAACTCAGCTAATATAATCAACGTTATTATACAAACTGCTCAGTAAGAACACACTGCACCGAAATATTACTCTTACACATACATAATTAGTAATTGAAAACAAATATAATATTTTTGGTTTCCATTAGTTTTCGTACAAGCGAATGTCGAGGTATGGAATTGGAAATTTTCGCTACTTTCACAAAGTAAAAATTATTCAAACGATAAACGATCGAAATAATTTCGAATGAAAGTAAATATATATAGCTACACAATGGCACCTGTGTTATTTCTCGTTAAATTAATTTTTTAAAATATTCACAAAAGTAATCAAAGATATGCAATTATTTAGGTACATGCAAAAAAATTTTTTTACACAAACAATGTTACGTGACATTACAAAGATATAATTCTGATAATTCTGTAGCTTAAAACATTTACTGTCGCTCTAAATTACTTTCATTCGTATCGTTTGTAGATTCTACTTTGGGTAAGTAGCGGAAATGTCAAATCGGTTCTTTGATATGCGCTTGAACGAAAATTATGGAACAGGAAATATAATTTACTCGTGGGAAAAAGTTGTTAATGTCGTGTTGAAGAGGTAGACAGTGTTTGGTACGATTATAAAATTACGAATTTTTTGGTGCAGAGCAGCCTTAGCGGAGCTGCCTACTCCAGACACGTAGCAGGATCGAGAAACTATATGCGCTACCAATGTCTTGTCTGTTGATACATATGCGGCTAACATTGGTGTACTGTGTTTTAGGCTGTCCAATTCCCTAATAACTGTAGAGCAAATAAGGAAGTTATTAAAAACTCTCGAAAATACCTACTCATGAATTGTTTTCCACTTGCTAATGTTTGTAAGTATAATTTCCTCATCATATAGTAGAATAACTACTTTTGTCCGAAAGCCATAAAATAACTATTTCATAGTTCGCAGATATTTAAATACATTAAAAGATTGCCAACGTGTCGTTCCATTACCCTGACCCTGCTTTATTTGTATTTTCCAAGTGTAACGAAACAACTCTGGGCCGAATATAACCTTATTCACCGACCTATATACTTTACGCTACATATTTAAATTCCACATTAAAAATATCGCTTGCCTAGTCTTAGTGCCACCACTAATGTGTAAACATTTAATCCATGCAAAAGTGAGAAAATTGCAAATTGGTTTTAAAAATTCGAATTTATTTCGAAACCGTATGGATTGTCGTATGAAATGCCCCTGACATCTTTTCTGATATACGATGTTTTAAAATATGTTAAACCTTACATTGTTTACTTAAAAATTTTAACTTTCTAATTTGTGTTAAAATTATGGGCACTACAGTTATTTAACTCGTTCTTACACATTAAATTGGGAATATTCTACAATCAATAATATAAAAGTAAGGTGACTCGTGTTTCTATTTATATTTGTAGCTTTAGGTCCTTGCAAAATGCTATAGAAATATTATTCAATTTTATTTACTTTGAATCTCGCGTGTGTTAAACTTTCTGTGTATATGTGTCTGCACACACATTTACCTCCGTAAATTGATATAAATATATATTTTAACATTTACACATAAGTTTATAAAGACATAAAACGTGGTAGAGATCATACTGAAGAAGAGAGAAAATATTTCATTTTTCTTTAATACGTTTGTTATTGTGTGTTTGGATTTTAATTCATACGTACAGCTTTTTACTAACCACACCAATTGCCAAAATAAAATTTATTAAATTTTATGTACACAGTTATAAGTGTATCTTAATTCGAATCAAGAATAGTTTCCAAAAACTTGGCTACCGTGACTTCCTGCACAAATAACTCCAGCTGCACACCACGTGCGATTCGTGAGCAAGTTTGGTCGGAAGGTCGATGGCGTAGTCTTACAAGTGGAGTTGAGTGTCGCAACCTTTCGCATCACGATAGCTTCATTCGAGACCAGGAACTAGGACATTGGAACGCCTACTTGGGTCTCATCTAAGAATTTTCGTAAAATGGCGCAAGACTTTACCTCGTCGTGTTCCGCCACCGTGAAACCTACAAATTAGCGTCTCGACATCAACAATCAAAGCGGAACTCCACCCACGAACCTTCTTTTCGACCAATCACTAGAGACAATTATTTTTGGTGAAAAGATACATGCAACAGTTTGTTTCAATATCTTACGTGCACATGGTCAGTGATTGGCTGTTTTTTGGATCTACCCGCTAATCGTAGACGTGCGGTGTTGTAGTAACCATATTCTCATTGGCACAGTGAAATGGGTGACGCCTGTGCACACATACACACTGCCAATAACTATGAAGCACAGTTGCAGATGTGAACGTGAGGCATTCAAACAACACGTTGCCTAATTCTTTTCTCCAAAAATCACTAGCTCTGCCAGTCTCTATGATGTGGTGAAATGGTATACGGAGAAGGGATGAGAACTGTGAACAGGGCTCCGAACCAAGAGAAGACACCAGTGGCGGCTCGTGGGTTGTTGCCAGGTAGGGCTGCAGTTGCCAAGAGCTGTACAGGGTTGTGCGCTGGTTGACTCTAAAGCCACTGACACGCTGAGGTGCAGGTGCCCCTTACTACTGAGTGGTCACAAAAGATCTAGTAGCCGGCAAATATTTCATGGCCGTTGGTCTACGGCGCGTTTGTCAAGAGTGTACAGTTCCGAATATCTGCAGCCCCATCTGGCAACAACCCACGATCCGCCACTGGAAGACACAGTCAACGAGTGAACAGCGTTCAGGGGGCCGATTAAGTATAGCTTTTTATGGGCGCAACGCAAAATTTGCACCTGCGTTGCGTCTGGTTGCGTTGCGTTGGATTTAAAAACTCACTCACATGCAACAGAAGACCCATTTTACTTGCTGTGCACTTGCGCTGCGTTGTGTCGGGGCAAATAACAGACGGTGAAATTTAATCGGGGCTCTGGACAACGCACCTCTCCTTGGGCGGCGAGCGGTCGTGACTTCAGTGCCGGGTGAGTCATATTCCTATATCCTTCTAACTTCTCTCTTCCTACAATCTCTCCTCTATCTAATCTCACCTGAGGACATTCTACTGTGTCTTTAAACAAAATAGTTCAGGTTCATATTTTCTCTGCCTATCATTTCAACTTAGCCCTAGTTACTCCCCTTATAAGGTATTAATCAGTATTGTGGGAGAGATAGAGAGATCAAAACGTATAACGGTAGGCAATACAACGGTGCGCGTCTGTGCGTGCAAAGGAATTTAATGAGTGCAAATATTACACATTGTTAGGGCCCGGTAGTTTTCGCGAAAATAATTTTGCCCCACTTTGTTCCAGTGCCTTGCGTGCACACCTGTAGCTCAACTTCAATGTTATTGACAGAGTGTTCTTGTGCAGAGTTGTTATTTATTTGACTGTGCCAATCAGTACACGGATAACTGCGACACATCACAACTGTAATTTGCGGGTTTAACCTCCACACGCTGGGTGTTACGGCATCCAGTCACTGACCACAAAGCAGAGGTGCAGGTGCGCACGTGAGGCACTGAAACAAAGTGCTGCAAAAATCTTTTCGCGAAAACTACCGGGCCCTGCACATTGTGCATGTAATGGAACTCGGCTTGTCTGAGCTCCATTCGACAGGGCTCTAAGGTACACAGCACAGAGCTATGTTAGTTCTACGACCACGTCAGTTGACAGAACTTATTTTCCTCTCCCCACTGCACAGGGGGTTATGCGAGGCTGTGACAAATGTTGGATGCTATGGCCAACAGGGTTTCGGCTTTATCTCCGGTGTACGAACTCGTCACGTCTCGTGGTAGCCAATGGGAGGAACGATACATAAGCATCAATAGACAGTGCATATGGTTTATGGACAGGGTAAAGGGATGCCAACAGGCGGTGCGTTTGGATTTGTAGAGGGTAAGAAGTGTAGAGGAGTTCTACGACCTCGGTAGTTGACAGAACATTTTTAGAGAAGAGTGGTTCGTGGAGGGAGTAAGGAGAAGAATAGGAAAAAGTTAGGTGAAATGACGAGGTTGTAGAAGTGACCTTTTCTGCGCAGTGCAACCAAACGTTGTGCGGAACTTCATGTGGCATACATCTATCACTAGAGCCCACGAAAATTTTCGCGAAAAAAGTTCTACAACAGTCAGTGTCTTA
Organism: Medauroidea extradentata; assembly: GCA_003012365.1. NCBI lineage: Eukaryota > Metazoa > Arthropoda > Insecta > Phasmatodea > Phasmatidae > Medauroidea > Medauroidea extradentata. The sequence continues at coordinate 145,163 of PNEQ01127545.1, read as the reverse complement.
CGTGCACACCTGCAGCTCAACTTCATGGCTATTGGCAGAGTGTTTTTGTGCAGAGACATTATTCATTTGACTGTGCCAATCAGTACACGGATAACTGCCATACATCACGTATGTGATTTGTGAGTTTAACCTACACACGCTGGGTGTTTTGGCATCCAATCACTGACCACAAAGCAGAGATGCAAGTACGCACGTAAGACACTGAAACAAAGTTCTGCAAAAATGTTTTCCGCAAAAACTACCGGACCCTACTTATGTGCATATATGCAGCCATACTTCATGGTCAGTGATTTGCTGTTTTTAACTCTCAGCGTCTATGGTTCTACCCGCAAATCACAGACGTGTGGTGTCGCAGTAACCTTGTTTTTGTTAGCACAGTCAACTGAGCCATGTCTGTGCAATAATACATTCTGCTAGTAGTAGAAGCAGGGCTGCATCTGTGCTCATAAGGCATTGAGACAACCTGTTTCAGTATACTTTTCTAGAAAAATCGTGGGCTCTATCTATCTCTCACTAAACAGTCGTGCACATTTTGAATATTGTGTGCCTACGAATTAGCGTTTAATATTATTTTGTTTTGTTTAGGATTGTTAGGTCCCGTTTTTTAAACAGTGTTTCTGTAAAGGTGAGTAGAGATACATGTATTTCGCGATCAAGTGTCCACTTTTGTCAAATATCTTGTCTAGAATAATGGTTAAATAATATTATTTACTGCGACCTTAGAATGCTGAGTTTTGAGAACAGTACACTATACTTTAATTATTATTTAGGGTGTTTTATTTTCATTTTAAAACGGCAGGGAACTACAAATTAACTGGACTGGAAAATGTAACTTGGCATCGAAGTGCTCACCGTGTCGCGAACCGCCTATAAAACGGTTATTTTTTACTGCCATTTTCGAGGCGGGAACATTTCTTAGCAGTATTTTTTAATTACCTGAGCGGCAATCATAATTCATTTATATGCTTTATAACGCGATAAAATTATTTAATCGCCTGTTAAAGTTATAGGAGCTGACTGCACTGCATGCTAGTTCTGACATTGCCATGTGCGTAAAGACGGTGCTGTATACGATGAGCATGCTTGGATCACTCTTATCGTTACGGCGTCTCTCGACCTTGAACACGCAAAATGCGTAACCAGACGGCACCCTCAAGAACTCTGCATAACAAACTTGCAGACACTCATTTTATGTGGAGGGCTTGTGTTTGAAGAACGACTTTTTAATAACACAGTAAAAAAATAATATCAATTTCACGCAGTGAGAATTATCTATGCATTCTCTACAGAATTATGAAAACCTTGCAAATTGTTATGTTAAACATCTTATGTTTAAAAAAATTATAAATTTTAGTTTTCGAAGAAAAAAACAAAATAAAGTGTGTGCGAATGAAAATTTGTTTAAAAGTAGGTTAAATACATTTATTACAATTTATCCACCAAGCAGTATTTAATTCCATATTAAACATTCGTGTATAAGATCCAGAAGAAAACAGCTCAATTAGTGTGAGAGAAAAATTATAAACGATTCAATACATTTAAGTTTAAATGAAATCAAACAAAAAATTGAAAACTCTGTGTAAAATGTTGAACAATTTTGAACAAAATAGAATAATTCGATAAAATTGTACTATTTTTTTTTGTGATGGCGAATCGTTTACAGTACATACTTTACAGCAACTTTAATTAGGGGTATATAGTACTAAAACTATACAGAGAATACTTTCATAGTCTCTATGTTTTTATAGCTATTTGTACGTCTTTCAAACCAACGAAAAAACATCAGCATTACCATGAACGTATTATTTGTACTCAATGCGGCGTTGAGAGCACTGTGACATCGTATTAAACACAACGTATTACAGGTTTACAATACAATGTAATTATTTTTATGAGTATTAAAAATTACTTAACTTAATTTTTGTTACTAACGAAAAAATATACTTGTAATGAGTGTGAACATTAAGCTACAGTCCATAGTTTGCTTTCAATGGTTTCGTACAAAGCAGAAGTTCTTTCGAATTGAATTCGTGAATTTTCGGAGGGTAATTTATTACACCGTTCCTTTCGGAAGTGTTTAGAACTTTCAACAATTTGGACATCTGGAAATTTTCGCTACTGATCTGTAAGTAACAATTTCCGTAATAAATTTTAAATTCCTTATTAAAGAGTGCACAGCAATATTTTTTTATTTAGCTATGCAAGAAGTAGGCCAGCAACGGGCTTGCAGTTGTAATAAATCGTGGAAAAACAACGGAATCGTATTTTCCGCGTGCTTTTGTACCATAGAAGGCGAGGAAGAATAATGTTGATATTATTACTATTTTTACAGTGCCGAGTAACAATAAATGAAAATTTTGCACTGACCAAGACGTATGTGCTTGCAGCACGTGTTAAGTCGACCGCAACTGTACTGTTGCTACAGAGACTAGAAAATGCATTCCGCTTATAGTTTTCTACATTTGTTACCCAGCTTGTCAAATTTCTTCGTCCTTATACTGCTATACGTACGTAGTTAATTTAATTATTTTGATATAAGTGCGTACGTACGCCAATGAAGTTAACCTGTTTCAATAACGCTGGGAGAGGACGATAGGGTTAATGTAAAACGTATTCCGACCAACTACAAAATTATGAATATAGACATAATATACGTAGAAAAAAGCCACAAACTTTGACGATACTTAGAGATTCAATACTATTAAAGCTTGTGGCTCAAAGTTTGAAAATTTAAAGTTTCTGGCGTATTTATTTGATTTTAACTATTTGATTTTGTATGCCCTCTAACAGCACAAGGCTTCGATAGGGGAACACGGTGGAAAGGGAAAGGAGTCGGCCATGGCCTGTTTAAGGAACCATCCCAGCATTCGCCTGGAGTGATTTCGGAAAACTCTGGAAAACCGAAATCAGGATGGCCGCAGCCGGGGATCGAACATTAGCCCTCACAAACGCGAGGTGAGTGTTTTACCATTGCTCCACCGCTCGGTCTTTATTTATAAGTGCAATAGAATTAATAATATTCAGATAGTAAGTTATTTGTATAGGTTTACTAACATTTTTCCTTTAAAACGACATGTAAATAACGTAACAACGTAACATGTGAAGATTATAAACTTTATTGCACTTTTCCAGACCGAAGTTTTAATGCAAAGATTACCTGGTTTCAATGCTCTGGGTAATGACTAAATGTGACTTACCTAAAAGCTTTGTGTTCTCCGGCAGTCAAACGATTTCTTAAGTTGTAGACATAATATAGCGTGTTTTACATCTTAGCTTCTGTACTTTATAAATGCGTAGTGTACGTTCAGCATTTTAATGCTTTAAAACCGTGCCTGTATTTAATAGTAAAATTTATTGTTTCTGTGACTTGGCAGCAAACATACATACTGCGTGAAATCATCTGGGTACATGTTTTGTGCCCATGTGTTCATGTCTGGGAAAGTACATTGTTGTCGGTTGTTCAAACAATCGTATTTTCTTAAATATTTCTGTTTTTAAATTATTGTATAGTTAATATTCTTTACTGATGTTGGCGGTAAGCATACAATGTGGAAACTTTTAATGGACTTAATAGCTAAAGAATTTTGTTAATAAAGTTTTTTCAGTGTGTCCTGGCTTGTGGATGTTTGTGTTAGTATACAGTTTTAATTTAAAACGTACCTAGGATGCTTATTCCACCTTATGTACTATAAATTTGGTATCGCATTGTGACACATTACACAATACTATAAGTTATTGCACACGTATTGCTATCAAATTTTACTGAAGTTACACGAAAAATAGTTCAACATACTGGAATAATTATGTAATTGGTAGATTATAATGAGGTTTTAAATATTCAATTAACTTTGCTGATACGAATTAATCTGCAGCATTCCAATTGAACTACAGTATTAATTACTGAAGTTCATTATGGAACATGGTCTACAAGGAGTGTTCAATTAATAAATAATGAATATAGTAATACTTCGTAACTTATAGGCGAAATTTATTTTCCTTAACATAAAATGAAAATTACCTCACCGGTACGAAAATTCTCTTACACGACAGTGCAATTTTTCAAACTTGTACAGTAATTTTTTTTCGCCTTATATAACATGTTAAATTATACTACGTGGTATCTACAGAAAAAAAACTGTAAAATTTGGTAAATACGCAAGGTCTGATTTATTGTACGATGTACGCAGAACTTCTTGGATGCGTCATAAAATAACTTCAACAGAAATACTCGACATACCCTTTGTTACGGTTGCGTGTGCCTATCAACTCTGGTTTTGCGAACAATATTTTTAAATTCTCAAAGCGAGCAGATTTCGTTAAACGTGTATATGTTGAGAACGGGTTTTACTATAAAGCTTAATTTAAAAAATGCTGTATTAATTTTAACTAATTATTGACTTAGTAAAATTTTCTTAGAAGTTAAGTAGCTCAATTGTTAAATTTTTGTTTCGAAAAAAAATAATAAAGAGAATCTTGCTTTATAGCAAAATTAGTTTTAAAGACATCTGTGTGAGAATCATACGATATCTGCTCCCTTAAAGTTTGTAAAACAGCAAAAACTGAAACTCGTTGCCTTAATCCTCAGTAGTCTATAGTGGTTAGGGTACTGCACCACTGTTGCAGTTGAAGTGATTCTGATACCGCTACATCAGACAAGTAAAAAAGAATAATAATAATATCGCGAATTAGATATTATGAAATATTTAAATTGTTGCCAGACAAACCATCCCAACATCCACAGACCCCAAAACTTAATTTCACACCGTTCCACATAAAGTGAAAAGTTCAACAACCAATTAACATATCCCTGTTTTATATAACTTACATGGGACACTGACAACTTGACAAGGTGAATTCACCCTAATATTTTTCGTAAAATTAAATGTCAAATAAAATTAAAATCGTATTGTTTTATGAATAAATTAATGTTAGTTACACCTACCTGCATTTTAACTTTAAAACAAAATGTTCACATTTTGTGATACATAGCACTATGTTCTAGCCATAAAAACTTTTAAAGCTACATCAATTATTCGAAACGCAAACCTCACAAAGCCACTCATTTTATGCAAAATTCTACAAGCCACTGGGAATTCCACGCATTTTGGCAACAATAATATTGTCTAGTATTTAAAATAATATCCGTAAGCATACGCATTTTATTGAATTTCTTGACTAGAAATTGCTTTATGCATTTGTCACGCAAATAAGTTGCACATATATGACGTAATTTTCACGCACACATTAGATTTATTTCTTTTTCTAACATACAACTGAATTTTCCCTAAAAATTATTTTCGGTAGGCCCGTACTAGTTAATCGTCTTTCTCATAGTCGTAGATTTAGTAATCTCATGATCAGTTTTCAAATTTAATTTTAGCAGTTCTGTAATATTTTCTCCTAACCACTGTTTTCATTTGCAGGCAATGTTGAGCAGGTATATATTTTTTGGCCTTTTGCTTCGATTCTTTTCAATATTTAGAAGGTGACATATATGCAATAAAAAATTTTGTGGCCGCAACAAAATGTTTGATAATTTTGACATCACCAAGTTTTTTTTTGTGGTGACCACAAACACCAGTAAAGTTTTTCAGTGACAACAAACATGTAACCACTACCAAAAATTATGTGAGGTCCATATTGTCGAAACATCCTGTGGCCACGATAAAACAGTTTTTTTTCTGTGTGGCATGATGTTCAAATTGATCTTTTAACTTCTTACGATACAGCTTATTAGCAACGAAAAAATATATTTCTAACTCGCATGTAGTACATACAGCTTATTCGTAAAACAATTTCTAACTTGCATAAAGTAGGCCTACTATTAATCGAGATGTAAAACATTGTAGTCGGTTCGCAATCACTTTGTAGACACTAGAACTTTATGAAGGCATTTGTCACGCGTTTCCATTATGACGCTATTTGCGAATGACAAGCTACTTACTTTGTGTCAAATAAATAGAAGAATCTATATTTATTTTCTACGAAATTACGACGTATTTTTGATAGTTTAAATTACAAAATATTAGTAACATTGTTACGAATTACTTTGAATATATCAGTTTATTTCTAATATGTACCTACATAAATGTACTTTTTTTTTTACAAAAATATGTCCACAAAAATACGAAGAGAATACAACACACTCAACACTTGAATGTGCTTTGCGGAATTATCGAGCTCGAACACTACAGTGTTGTTTAAAACATAGGGCCTAGCTGTGATCTTTCCTCACTTCTCCACCCCCGTTTGGGTGACATAATTTTAAAGTGACGCTTGAAATCTACAATGATTAGAGTCTAAGGTTTAATGGCTTACTCTTAACGGTGCTGAACGTACTGAAATCCATAACGGGTAAGAATTATGACCAGTAATTCATGCTACAATGCATGCACTGGGTGATTAAAAGAAAATATTATGGTATTTTATGGTGCGTTTTGTCATTTCATCTCCGTTCATTTACGACTGCAGCGCAAAGCCTTCAAATTGCCCTATTCAAATCACAATAAATTTTTAAAAATTCATTTATAAAACATTTCCTATACAGTTTCGACTTTATGTTGGAATATTTTCGTATGTAGAACGCGGTTTTAACTTTAACGTATCAGTAAGTAATTGTTGATGTACACTTGCAAGTAAATGAATTTACTTAGCAGTGTTTGTAATATTTTTCTGTACTTACGATTACGTATGCAAAACGAATGTTTTGCTAACTTTCGCTATAGTATGCTATTATCAGACAGTAAGATATGTTTTTTAGTCTTTAAATCTTGTTCAATTAAAAAAAAAATTTTAAAGGGAAAGGAAATTTCCTTGAGCTCAATGACAATGTTATAATATACTGGCATGTAACCTATGCTTCAGGAGGGTTGGACCTGTAAAAATTATTTTTTTTTAAATATTTGTGCCAAATACTGTTCAACTCTTGCACATCAGACAACGTCATTTCCCGAAATAAAAAAAAATTAGGCCCCATAGTTTTTGCGTAATCACTCATCGAAGTCACAAAATTGACATTACGGTGTAGCCAAAATCAAAAAAAGTAATTAACTTATAAACTGAAAATTACAGGAACTGAAAGTCAGTGTATCAATGCATTTTATGACATGTTTGACAATAGTAAATTTTGAAAATTTCAGTAGTAGCCAAAACTCAAAGATAACCAAAAATGTACTCGTTTCCATCAATTTTTAAAAAATACAAACATGTATCGCTTTGTGTTTACAAAAGTGTCTTGCAGTAACTCACATCATTAAGTATCAATATGTGTGATCTTGTTTCTGCAAGTTAATTATTTATTATTATTTTGGCTACACCGCAACTGCGATTTGTGACTTTGATAGGTGATTATCCTAAAACTATGGGACCTATTTTTTTTTATTTGGGAAAATGACATGTTATCTTATGTGCAAAAGTCGAACAGCATTTGGCACAAATATAAAATTTTGAATTTTTACGGGTCCAGCGTCCTTTAAGCCCCGACCGTTTGTTCATTATCTGCTACTGACTGAAACAGCGAACAATAAAAAAATAGACGGGTCTTGAGTATGCACTGGTGATCACACAAATACCTGAAAAAGTATGTAAGTTTAATTACTGGTTAAAATAAATTTATTACCGCAGGGGAAATATAGTTTTAAAAAAATTTAGACAGACGTTCCGAAAAGAAGCAACTACGGACATCTATAAATAATTCATTTGGTGTTACATACTGCAAATCCGCTGGAATGAAAAATTGGAGCAACGAATTTCTTTACCGTCTACATATACACACAAAATACAACTGCCGACATAATATGACATGCTACAAGTGTTAGACTGTGGGCGGACTGGTAGAATGAAATACACAAAACAATGATGTGTAAAACAGTTCCGAAGTAAATGCATTTGGTAAAATACAGGATGTTCAAAAGGTGACGCAACCTTATGGGGAAACCTGTAGGTTACGATAGGAGTTGAAAGTGGCCACAATTATGCATTTCGCATAATTGAATACGGTACTGCGTGTTCCTAAAGGCATGCTGTAGCGTTTTTTGCGCAATTGCAGTGGCAGATCGTTCAATTTTGGCATGCAAGCCATGACTGGTGTGAGTATGATTGATGTAAGCAGCTTCCTTTAGGTACCCCCACAAGAAAAAGTCTGGAGGGGATAAATCAGGAGACCGAGAGAGTCACAACCCTTTCAAATCAATTGTAAAAAGGAGTCATATTTTCTCATAAGGTTGCTTCACCTTTTGAACATCCTGTATATGTAGGATTAATTGTTATTCTCGCCATTTTATAATCTTGAATTGCTAGGAGGCGTTTGGACATATTCTTGTGATAGACAAAACTTAATCACATGACTAAACAATCCTATGTTACTCCAGCTCGTGACTTATTGCAATCGTCTCATAGCGCCGAAGTTTGTTTTTTTTTTTCTGAATATTTAAGTTTCATTACTCGCACTGCAGACTGTGAAACAGCCCTACTGTAAGGAAATGCGTTAGGCAGGCACTCAACGGGCCAGGGAGGGGGAAAAAGGGGGTGATAAAAAGCAAAGCCGAAGTGAACGAAACCTCCGGGAAACTCTGCAAGATGCTTACGTCATAAAATTCGCCGTAAAAAAAACTTGTTTCGACGGTATCATTTCCCCGAGATGTACCTAAGGGCGTACGACATTTTATAGCCGGCGAGATACAGCAAACGCGATGCTGTATATTCCCATAAAGGAATCTCAAAGTGAATGAAAAAAGGTAGGATTGTCGTCTTGGAAACCAGATGGAATAGAGAGAGCACGTGTTATGAAGGCTTTTGTCGACGCACGAGGAAGCGTCTTCATACAGATACCATGTTAGAATTGTGTTTCTTTGTAGCACGCTGAGAAAAATGTTTTGTGCAGACAACTACGCGAAAATTTGTTTATTGCAAAAAAAAAAAAAAAAAAAAAAAAACACGTATTTGGTCTAACAAATTTCCTGCTAGCTAAAACTTACTAATTAGTTTTTAACATTAGGACATCAGAAGTTATTAGGAAATAACGTAGGTTTTCAAATTATTTTATACATTATAAACATATTTATAATGTGTAACTAAATACCTCTTAAAAAATTTAATACCTCCTAGAGATAAACAAAAAATTGATTGGTGCAGGCTACATTACCAGAATATTACCTATAAGGTGATATAAAATAAACAGAGTCTTTTAAAATCTGCTTAAGTAGTACGTTTCACGCCCGGTCGATCACACTCAGGTTACAAATATTTTGAATATTGTCATCGAATATAATAGTGATGAGAAATCGTGATGACAAAACGTTTTACGGTATGCATTAAGGTTGAATATTTCGATGCACAGTAAGTGACACAGAAAAAAAGTTCGAATAAAAATAAACATGTGTGATATAATCCAGTCAAACAAAATGTTTTAAAGTATATCAAAGACAATTCTTCAAATTGAAATATTATTAAATCACAATTATTGAAGTACTATAAATGGTAACGCTTAGTAAAACATTAAAATTATATGTAGACCTACATGTGATTATAAAGTAACTATCATCGTAAAAATATGTCACCTGTCCATCAAAAGCAAAACTGAGTTGCTAGAGAATTTTAGAACTGTAATGCTCCTGCACGTGCTGCGTGGATCCACCGCCAACGTTGCCATCGTGACGTTCCTAGCAAATGTAGGCAACTATCTGACGACTTTGTAACCTATCTAGCACATTGTAACGCTTTGGCATTGTTTCGAACGTTTCGGATGCCACATGTTCTGTTTGGGAATTGTATACTTTCATCTAAAACTTTTTATCTTTGGTGGTTTTATTTTGGTTGTGTGTAATGTCCTAGGCTAACGGTTTTGGAAGAAAGTATAACACAAATAAATTTAAGATTTAGTTACTTTCCGGATATTACTGGATTCTTCTAAGTCAAATTTTGGCCAAATTATGTATTTAGACAGTTCATTAACAAAAATTAGATTTTTACACTGTTTAATCCTACAGAGTATGTTTATGAACGATTATATGAATGTTTATATATATATATATATATATATATATATATATATATATATATATATATATATATATATATATATATATATATATATATATATATATATATATTGATAGATAAAGTCGAAATTCTTCTTAGTCAACAAAATCTGTCTAAAATGTTTGGATGAATTATCTTTTACGTATTCGTTTTCTGTTGCAAATAAAGTAATCACTTTAGAATGCTGTCTTAAGACTATACTATAATAATATGTTGTACCCATACGTTAAATTTGCGAATTGTGGAACATATTCACTGGGCTCGTTAGTTACGCAGATGCCTTTATAATAACAAGTGAAAGAGCTATGGAACACAGTTACAAGAAAAAAAATGTCTTAAAAGTGCTCACATTAACCGTAACTATCCGACAAAAACGTACACATTTACGGTTGTGTGGACCAAACTTTTACGTGTCTCTGTCTCCTGAGAAATCTGGGTTGCCGGGCAAGATGGGTACCGTAAAGTCGCATGTGCTGTAAACACAAAAGAAACTTCCAGAACAGATTGCAACCGAATGTCTTTTGCCGTTACAGTTCCTTCACCTCTTGTCCTACTCGCTTTAACTGTTAGTACAACGTAAACATACTTTGTGATCTTCTTTGTTCTCGGAGTAAAGTTCAGTAAATAAAGCAATGGCCCTGTTTGTAGCTTACACTTGCAACGCAATAAAAGCTGAAGAATATGTATGCGAAAGCTAATTTTAGCTAGCGTGTTTTAAATTGCACCTTCGACTTTGTTCGCCTAACTCCGGGAAATACTCATTTACCATATCCATATTTCATCTGACTACACAATATTCAACAAACTATTCGTGTACGATTGTAGTTTCATCTTTTGGCTTAGTTTCTAACGATAATGTCCTGAACTTGAAATCAAAATAGGTATTTCAAACACAATTTATAAGCAGTAGATTTCAGCTACGTGGATTTTAAATTACCAGAGTGACATGCAGAATAATTTGTTCTTTATTGTTACATGTTGATTTGAGAGGTTCACCACTTAAGTGAACCGACCTCGTAACAGTATAGTTTTCGGCGCTTGTAAGGAGTTGTATTATGTAAGCATGGCGGAACGCTGAAATGAAGGGGCGGGATGAACAAATTATAAACTGTACACATAATTTTGATTTATTTTCTTTGCACATTGTGTTTTTAATATAATATAGTTTTCGTGAGTTTTTGCTTATGCTCCTAATTTTTTTAAATGTATATTTTAATGTATTTTGTATGATTTATCTTATAAACCTGCTTGTGATAGAATTACTTTTTTTAGTATATATTATTTGTTCCTCTTAAACTTATGTGTCGTACTAATTATGATTATTTTCAATGATGATTATGAGATTTAAGCCCGGGGGCGGGGTTGGATCTCATAGGAAACATCTGAGGCGCGACTGGATGAGGATAAAACTGCGCTGGTCCGTCTTTGCCTTCTGCAGGATAGGGACGAGGGAACAACACATCAAGTTCTGCACAGCCTATATTTATATAAAGTAATACACATATATTTGGTACGTGGGTTTGTTGAATCATTTTGGTAATGTGTAATCGGTGCTCTTAAACGGCTTCGTCCAGCTCGATTCATACGTGTGAAAATTCGTGTCGACAACACCAGGAAATGAAGCCGGATCTCCTTGTTGGGAGGCAAGCACTATAACCATCGCGCTAACCACGCACGCCAGTTCAGTGCCTTTGTCCGTAGAGGTTATGACGCAAGCGGTGCGCGTGCCTTGATGACCCTTAATTACCATTCTTGGACCTTTACAATATCTTTGGAAAGACGTGCACTTTAAATCAAACCACTGGGATTCATACATGTTGCAGTTTCTTTTGACTTTGTTGAAAGACGCCCTTACATAAGGCCTGATAACTGTTTATGATGTACTAAGACAACATTTCCGAGAGTTGGATCTTACTAAAGGAAGGTATATTTTGCCGACGAAGTCGTTTACAGCGTACTACATTATTGAAATACGTCCGGGTAACCCCCCGTTATTTTAAGTGCTAATTATTCGCAAAATAATATAATGGCGCAAGAAATAGATTTTCATCTAAAATAGAGGGATATTTTCTTGAGGAACACGGTGTATATTATTTATTAGTTGTTATTAAATATCATTTACAAAAAAAATTAGGAAAATATTTACCAAAGAACTGAAACATGATTTGTATTAAAACGTACATGCATAAATATTCTCTTAAATAAAAATAATATATCTGTTTCCCGAATAAAAATATTAGTATTGTAAAGGAACAAGAAATGGATAAAGCTACACGCCAATATTTACAAAAAGTAAGGATAACTTACCGAATCCACTAAATGAGTACTCTAAGAGAGTAGGTCTATAACCATAACATTTCACTTATGAATTTTTAACTAACAGCATTGACACTTGAATATAGAGACCAAGAAATTTCGCGGATTCAGTTAAGGAGAGGTTGTATTTCTAACTCACATATAGTGGATACTTTTTCTATTGTGTCGTTGTTAATGAAACGTGTGCTTGAGAACTCTGAACCAATGATCAATCTACGGGAAGGCGCTCATGGACTGCTGTGCTGTACGCAGTTCGGGATAAAGTGAGCAATCCAGAAAGCCATGCTTAATTTCTATTTTTAGCCAATTCGTATCTTACCGCGCGTAACGACTAACTACGGGAAATGTCTAACCTATCTAGACCCGTCACTTATGTTTGCGCGTGTACGGTTAATTGTGGAGTCGGTAGGAACATGTATTAGTTGATTAATAATATAATACACAAATATGCCGATTTCAATTGATTTTATTTCAGTATTGTATTTAAATAGAGAAATACATGGAACTACATTCGGTAATTCACTGCCAACCATACGAAGCGTAAGGCCACTATAGGTAATGTTGAATTTAGTTATATGCAGTAACGGCTAGTGATATTTTTCATAAGTTTAACCTTTTGTGCTCACTTTATCCCCAGCGACCTATATATTGCATATGTACAAAACTGTTTATTCATTGGTGCAGCAGCATACAAACTAGTAGCTGAGGACAGCGTGTACATAGGACTGTGCAGTCTAGTAAGTAGTTCGTTGAACTCGCACAATTTCCGGGTTCTCTTCACATGAAATATTCAATTTGTATATTTTAACAAACTGTTTATTCACATATACAAACTTGAGAAGGCATATGACGGAAATACTCTTGACTATTATTGTCCCGGAGGGTAGGGGTGTTTCTGGGCAGGAGTAAAATAGCATTACTCTGTCCTAAAAATACAAACATGTTTGATCTTTTCGTATGTTTGTTATCAGCGGAGATAACCTTTGCTCGAAATTGTGAATTCGCTAAATCCTTCTTAAAACAACTTCACAGTTTATTCACAAAAACTCCGAACGAAATAACGAATCGATGTCCCAGTTTAAAAGGGAAACAACTCAAAATTCCCAGTTGTGAGTAAAATGCATATAATGAGATTTTCATTTCCCCGAAAAATTGTTAATTTAACATATTTGGTTGGAGTTAGTTTGAAGCGAAACTAAAGAGGTAACTATTTAAGGTGTTTAAAATGTTTACGTTCTGCCATGCTGAAATTATCACACATTAAAATAAAAGAAATACAGTTTGTTAGCTCTTTACTGACAATATTAAAAAGTGCCATGTTAATAAAACAAATGAATTTACATGTTGTTTTTTTCTATCTACGTGTTGGTGAGCCAAACTGCAAAATTAATTTTTTTATTTGTTTCCGTTTTAAAGTGGGCTATCGATATAATGATTTGCTGTTTAGTACGGAGAAGGTAGTTCTTCCAGGTTATTGTAATTTTTTTACGTCCGCAGTAGAGGATTATAATAAAACAATGTAGCCTGCAGCAGACACAGAGCCTGGAGCGATAATCACCTTGGTGCGAGGTGGCGCTTAGGGCTGCTAGCTTATTCCATCCATTGCGGATTACACAGTTACATCCTCTTCATCGCCCGCTGCTAATTAGACGTTTCCGAGTTACCCCTACACATGGGAAATTAGCGTGCTTACAAATTGTTATCGCTCGGACAGGGCAATCGCGGGATGCAGGGTGATTTAGGGAGGTGGGATGGTGGAGGCAATCTGCTTCATCGCTGGGACTACCCAAGATTCGCGTCCCTCGAGGACCTGGATTGGAGCTAATGGGTCGCTGGACGACTGCAGGACCTGCGGAACACAGCGACGCGGCAATAGGCTTGTAATTAGGCGTCCCGGGTTCCCCCTTCCACAATGCCGAAATTGTGCCCATAACAAACACACCGACGGCGACGCAAAAACGGAATTTTCTGCAGTACCTACAACCAACCAATGAAATTCCCTAAGTGATTGCAAGTAAATTATAAATCACTAATACATGCACGTGTCTAAAATAATATGGTAAGTTTGCTAGTCGACAGCGACGTCGTTAGAGACGGTGTCACACAACAACTTGGTACAATGACAAGAGCTGGGAGAGGAGTCCGCCGTGGTCTCTATTAAGGAACCTTCCCAGCATTCACCTGGAGCGACTTCGGGGAAATTACGGGAAACCAATATCAGGATGGCCGGAGCCGGGAATCGAACCCATATCCTCCAGGATACGAATCGAACGTTTTTCCGTTGCGCCACCTCGCTCTGTTCCAATATTAAAATCGTCATAAATAGTGTTCATGTTTGAAGATGGAGCGTTGGCACAATTGACACACATGGAAATTTTTTTGTAGAAAAAAACCTGTTTACGACCACGCTGCAACGCATTCGAAGCGTGCGGTAGGCGGCCGCCTTAAGAGGCTTACGCACCTGACGCATGAACGTTGTTGTAGCGTGCCGCGCCTATTCTTTTTAACGCGAAACAGCTAAACTTATTCACAATACGTTTACCTACGAAAATAACTCACGGTTAACAATAGGCTTCCATCACTTTAAAAAAATACATTTTATTAGTAACATGTTTTCGGGCACCTTAAAATGGCTTAAAAAATAAAATATTTTATAGATAGCTGTAACTGGAAAAATAGTACCTGGAGTCGTAAAACGAACGCTGGAAGCATGCGTTGGACTATACTACAAACTTTTCACAAATAAAATTGTAGTGTCGCCGCTTTAAGTTCCGTAGAAAAAAAAATAATAGTTCTAAAACACTGCACGCCAGTTTGGCACACCGCGAATATAAGCGATGAAGTTACCGTCGAGTGTGGAAAGCTGAACCTTATCACTTCACTGTCTCCGCGCATCAAACGTGGATAGTTACATCTGGCGTAAAGCCCTCTTAACAGGTAGACCAAGTTGAGCACCTGTTCTTAATGGCGCGGTATACAGCAATTTTCATCATCATTATTTTATTTTTTCTTTGTACCAGATATTTTTTTCTTATTTTAGACACAAAATGTGACTAAAATTGGCTCTTACGAAATTTTTTTATCGCTTATAGTTTTCGCGTAATGGCTTGCTAAAGTCATATTTTGCTGTTCCCGGTTTAAAGACTACACTATAACCAACTGATATACCAAACTAAAAAAAATCACAGTGGATAAAGACATAGCAGGCTACAATGACATGCTCATAAAATTAAAGAATAAAAATTATTTGTATTTTTTTAAAAAGAAATATTGAATTTTTAAAATTTTTATTTTTAGTTTCAGCATTTTTTTAAAATTCTAATAATTTTTATTCTTTAATTTAATGAGCATGGCATTGTAACCTGCAATGTCTTTATCCACTGTGATTTTTTTTTAGTTTGGTATATCAGTTGGTTTTAGTGTAGTCGTTAAAACGGAAACATGCAAAATATGACTTTAACAAGCCATTACACGAAAATTCTGAGAGATAAAAAAATTTCATGTGAGCTAAATTTAGTCACATTTCGTGTCTGAAATAAGGAAAAAAAATCTGGTACAAAAATGGTGATTAAAATTGCGGTAACCGCGCCCTTAAATGCAACGATTTAAATGGTAAGGGAGCAAGAGTAAGTTTTATTACCCTTGCAATTCTTATAGTGTACCGTTCAAATTAAGTTCAAAACGGAAACACGATTATGTTATAACAACAAAAGTAGCTGAAAGGAAGACTGTTTTAAATTTTTCATATTAACTCTCGGTGGAAGTGTATAATATTTATAAGAATTGGTCGAATTTGGCTGAATTTAATATGTTTTAAAATAACTATTTTCCTATAGTTGAAATGTGTGAACATTCGTACATGGCAATAAATTCTCTACACTTTCTTTTTAAAGATTATCAAACATGGAGGCCTTTACAAATGTAGCCTAGTATTTAAGGTAATATGGCGCCATTTTCTTATTTGATTTCATGTCAACTTTAACTGATATAAGTAACTGTTTCCCACTTTGCCAACTCATAGATGATAGTAAATTCGTGTTTCTAAATTAAAGCTGCATTCACGCGCGAGTCATTCTTTAGAATACAATATCGCCAAATAATCGACACTGCCAAAGTGACAAATTCTCACTTACACTGGCTGGTAAAAGAAAGCATTTATTCTCAGTACATGAACGCTGCGAACGTTTCCTTTTTCCTATTGCTTGTTGACTTAATATTTTGTGTAAATACCCGAGGTAGTAATTCATCTTAATTTGTTAAAATACACAAATAAAAAAATGTTTTTTTTTTCAGGTGTTTACTTGAAACAGGCTGGTCAGCAACCTCTTGCAATAAAAAGTGACAAGAAATAAAATGTCGCTGTACTAGCAGTGGAAATGAACACCACTCAGGTAGTGACATTGTCTGCAATATCATATACTAGCCGGCCGGCTGCGGCGTTGCCCGCGTGAAATTGTGTAACGTAAACAGTAACTCTGGATAAAATATGTGATGAAGGCATTTAACAGCTAGCGTACTCAATAACAGTGAAATATTAATTGTCTTAGCTAAGTGTAAAGAGCGCGCGAAATATGCTCGTATGATGTCACAGTAATTCCCATCGCAAAGTCTTGCACGGGATACGAACCCGTAACCCCACCCCTTCCACACCACAAACTTTATACAATATCTGAGTGAATGTTAAAGGCATGCCGCTATAATTCTTTCGTATGTACACACTAAAGTCCAAAGAGGTTTTATTTATGAGTAGGTTGGCAAAAATAAACGACTGTTGAATTATTTCTCTGTGATCATTCTCTTTTTTCGGGAGACTGTAACATTTTACTGCTTTTCATCTACTTAATTTTCGAATTTCATATAAACCTGAATTTGATTTGTAGATATTTACATAAGCTTCATTCTTATAAAAAAATCATCGCGATATCTCAACGGGTATAAGCGGTACAGATGATTATTTGAAAATACATTTTATTTTTTAACAGCTTTCAATGACGAATTTCGAAAAATCCTGAATTTTTTTTAGTTACGTAAGATTTATTTTAAAACAAAAACAATTTCAATATTTCCACTGGTTTAGGAGATAAGTGGGATTAATTAAAAAACACGGCAATTTTTTTAAGAGCTTTCAAGGACGAATTTCGAAAAATTTAAAAATTACTTTTTAGATATTTACTTAAGCATCATTAAAAAAGAATCACCTCACTATCTGAAATGGTTTAGGAGAAACCACGGTTTAATGAAAAACGCATTTTACGGCTTTTCATCCCCTTAATTTTCGAATTTCGCAAAACCGAAAAATTTGCGAATACGCATTTCTTTGGGCAATATTATGAAGTTAAAACATTTATGATAGTATTCCCGATTAACGAGATATCAAGGATTCTTTTAAAACCCATTTCACTCCTTTTCACCCCCTTAATTATCGAATTTCGAAAAATCCTCTTTTAGTGGGTGCCTACGGGGCAAGTGGAAGCTTCCCTCAAAATTTCATGATTATTAGATCCAGCGGTTTGGGCTGTGCGTTGATAAGTGAGTGAGTGAGTGTGTCAGGACACTTCAGTTTATATATCAAGATTTCATCTTGTAGAGCTTGTAGTAAGTAATGACTGAACAAGGAATGATAATAAATGAATTGTTCCCGACCATATGCCATCCTACTTCCTGTTAAAAAGTAATAGTGACAGAGGCAGCGGACGTTTTATTTGGGATTTTATTCGTTTACTGCTTCCCACAGGATACTCGCAGTTGCATTACCTGGGGTATATCAGCAGCTGTGTACGTTAGCCGCCTTGGGATGTTGCGGCTGGAAGGGGTGGTTTATCTCTCCCAAGGGTAGCCCTCACATTGCCTGGTCAGCCCCATCGCGACCGCCAGTAGGCCCCACAAGGCAGATGAGGGGTCGTCGTACCTACTGCACCTTCCCCCCATCGTCACCACGAACTGTGCTGGCGGAAGGGGTACGAGATGTACGGAATAATTCACGATGGGGTTACCATCGTATGCAGGGCTTACAACTTACGTCATTTCATAGCAGAAGAACGTCATATACTTTAAAATCCGACGTTGTGCCACTACGATTTATGACGAGACATTACACATGGGGTGATAATAATTAGCGCAATTCTCGGGACGTATGATTTGTGTGGTTTAAATGAAGTTGTTTCTCTCAACTGTAAACAAACGTCTGATGATACATAGCTCTATTGACTTCTGGAACCGTTATTTCAAATTTCATCACCATGTTCTGCAGAATCATTAATAAGTATATTTCTTATACAGAACATGCTGTTACTTAATTCGTACCCGAGTGTTGTATCAGCTTTCCAGATAGTACCGACAAGTAAACTTGACTGTTGCTTATATTTTAATTTATGCAGGCTAACTTCAAATGAACTTTTCTGTCAGTGATGATTTAAATGATTTCTCCAGTAATTCTGCATGTAATTATCATAGTCACATTTGCATTGTTCACTCATACGCAGCTAAAAAAAAGTAAACAAAATAAAACCATGGGTCTATTCAGTTCCAAGTGTGACTAGAGGGTCAAGTGAAGACCCGTTTTACTTGTGACTAGAGGGTCAAGTGAAGACCCGTTTTACTTGTGACTAGAGGGTCAAGTGAAGACCCGTTTTACTTGAAAAAAAAATACTGGGGTTTATTCAGTTCCAAGTGTGACTAGCGGTGCTAATTAAGACCCGTTTTACTTGAAATAAATAAGACTGGGGTTTATTCAGTTCCAAGTGTGACTAGAGGTGTAAATGAAGACCCGTTTTACTTTAAGACAAAAATACTGAGGTTCATTCAGTTCCAAGTGTGACTAGAGGGTCAAGTGAAGACCCGTTTTAATGGAAAACCAAAATACTGGGGTTTATTCAGTTCCAAGTGTGACTAGAGGTGCTAATGAAGACCCATTTTAGTTTAAGACAAAAATACTGAGGTTTATTCAGTTCCAAGTGTGACTAGAGGTGTAAATGAAGACCCATTTTATTTTAAGACAAAAATACTGGGGCTTATTCAGTTCCAAGTGTGACTAGAGGTGCAAATGAAGACCCATTTTACTTTAAGACAAAAATACTGAGGTTTATCCAGTTCCAAGTGTGACTAGAGGTGCTAATGATGACCCGTTTTACTTGAAATAAAAAAGACTGGGATTTTATTCAGTAACAAGTGTGACTAGAGGTGTAAACGAAAACCCATTTTACTTTAATACAAAAATACTGGGGTTTATTGAGTTCCAAGTGTGACTAGAGGTGTAAATGAAGACCCATTTTACTTTAAGACAAAAATACTGGGGTTTATTCAGTTCCAAGTGTGACTAGAGGTGTAAATGAAGACCCGTTTTACTTGAAATAAAAAAGACTGGGGTTTATTCAGTTCCAAGTGTGACTAGAGGTGTAAATGAAGACCCATTTTACTTTAAGACAAAAATACTGGGGTTTATTGAGTTCCAAGTGTGACTAGAGGTGTAAATGAAGACCCGTTTTACTTGAAATAAAAAAGACTGGGGTTTATTCAGTTCCAAGTGTGACTAGAGGTGTAAATGAAGACCCATTTTACTTTAAGACAAAAATACTGGGGTTTATTGAGTTCCAAGTGTGACTAGAGGTGTAAATGAAGACCCATTTTAGTTTAAGACAAAAAGACTGGGGTTTATTCAGTTCCAAGTGTGACTAGAGGTGCTAATGAAGACCCATTTTACTTTAAGACAAAAAGACTGGGGTTTATTCAGTTCCAAGTGTGACTAGAGGTGTAAATGATGACCCATTTTATTTTAAGACAAAAATACTGGGGCTTATTCAGTTCCAAGTGTGACTAGAGGTGCAAATGAAGACCCATTTTACTTTAAGACAAAAATACTGAGGTTTATCCAGTTACAAGTGTGACTAGAGGTGCTAATGAAGACCCGTTTTACTTGAAATAAAAAAGACTGGGGTTTATTCAGTTCCAAGTGTAACTAGAGGTGTAAATGAAGACCCATTTTACTTTAAGACAAAAATACTGGGGTTTATTGAGTTCCAAGTGTGAATAGAGGTGTAAATGAAGACCCATTTTAGTTTAAGACAAAAAGACTGGGGTTTATTCAGTTCCAAGTGTGACTAGAGGTGTAAATGAAGACCCATTTTACTTTAAGACAAAAATACTGGGGTTTATTCAGTTCCAAGTGTGACTAGAGGTGTAAATGAAGACCCGTTTTACTTGAAATAAAAAAGACTGCGGTTTATTCAGTTCCAAGTGTGACTAGAGGTGCAAATTAAGACCCGTTTTACTTGCTCTGCAGCTGCGTTGCGCTGTGGCGGTGCATATTTCAGGAAGTGATACTTAATCGTGGCCCTGAGAGCGTGCAAACAATACGGCTGATTATTGCGCGATCAACACTTACCTTTTCGACTCAAAATACGGGGCTTTCAGAGGACGTTAGTTCTGTCCTTGAGGACTCCTTAACGTGTCCAGTATTTTAACTAGGAGCTGTGGTTTGACGCTATGAGCACGTTTAGTCAGAATCCTCTTGTACACGTAACGCCGAGTGGTTTTTCATCTGTAGCAATTACTTCGAGGCCATATCAAGCACATTGCAGCTTATGAATGGCTTACAGATACTTTTTTGTTGTTATGTACGGTGATGAGATGCGGGCTTGCAGTTTATAGCCGAGACTTCCACCGAAATAAAATATTACCGTAATTGAAACACTTTAAGTATTTACTTGTGTATAATTATTTACTGTTATGCTTTCAATTAAGAGTGGTTTCCTCCCAAATAAAGCATAAATACTTTTACTTAGATTTTGGCATTACTTTGTTTCAATGCGTTACGTACACATCGGCAGCTATGCTTTGCTATAAATGATTGGCTCTTCTTAACTCTCATCCTCCAGGTGTTGTACACATCTATCATATGCGTGTGGTGTCGCAGTAACCTTGTTCTGATTGACATAGTCAAATGAGTGATACCTCTACACGAGAACACGCTGCCAATAGCCGCGAAGCACAGCTGCAGATGAGCACATAAGTTATTGACACAAAGTGGTCTAAAAATCGTTTTGCGAATTTAAATATTCGTACTGATACCCAAAGCGTCAAAGCAGCATTGTGTAGAAACCCTTGATATGTTTTTTCAAGTGACGACAATATGTCACTAGTTCTTTGAGTGGTTGTCTAAAAGGATAAAGAAAAATAACCACCTTTTTGTAGTTGATATTAAGCGAATTATGACAGCGTTCATAATAAGACACCTTACAAGTCGAATTTCGTTGAAAACGGGAGCATAGCGTGTAAATAACTTAGCCGTGCAACGCTTCCCCCAAGTAATACCTGGAAATTTCGCGGGTTCAACAAACTATCGGCGGGACTAAAATTCACCACGCTAAGATTTTCCATAATAACGTTTAGTTATGATATTTCCGCGCAGATATTTCCTGTTTCATTTCCCTTATTTTGTCTTCCGTCATCAATATCACCACGAAAACATCCTCCGCGTGGGATATAAATAAATGTATGTTACAGTGCTCGCTGTTAGGTAGATACTGTTATGATTACCAAGAGCCTCGCCTGCAGGACGGGCTAGAGACGACGGCAGTGCAATTAGGTCGGTAGTTGCACAAGACAAGGGCCTCAGCGATTCTCCCCACCTGCACTGAAGTGTGGTAATATAACGCAAAGTATCGGGAGAATGGAGGTCTGTCTCCTTCAAGCCTACCAGCAGTCAACACCACGCCAGGAAGGTCCCGGGTCGAGACCCACGACGTGCCGCCGTCCGTCGATAGCCGAGCACATACATCATCAGTCTTCGGAACATCATGTTACGGGGAGGTCTAAGGCCTCCAAGGGGTCACCCATCATAGAGTAGAACATGAACTTAATTATCTAAACAGCCGTTCCCCTCCTATCTGTATTATGTAGTGTAACTTTGTGTTCTAAACTATACAGACTAAGGTCACCGTATTTAGATTAACATATTTCATTTAACCATAACCCTCACCCTTAACTTAAGTCACTTAACTAATTTCAGTGTAAAGTGCCTACCTCTCGCTACAGCCACTCAACCAGTTTAGCTTACGTGTACAACGGTTAAAATAAATGTTTCACAACAGTATGCATCACGCGATCATAATTTTCTTTCCTACACTCATGCACGAAAAAAACTGTGTTTACATGAACTTAAAAAAAATGATAAAGGGAGCTGCATGTAAACAACGACGTAAACTCCGAGAGAAATACATCATCCTTCACATTTCAGAGACTCATAGAATTCCAAGGTAAGGTAAGTGGGCATTTCGTCTCGTCGCTGCGAGGTCATCAGAGACGGTGGTACACTACTTGGTATAATGACAGGAACTGGGAGAGGAATCGGCCATGTTGTTTGTTTAGGAACCATCCAGCATTCGCCTGGAGTGATTTCGGGAAACCATGGAAAACCATAGTCAAGCAGGCCGGAGCTGGGTATCGAACCCGGGTCCTCCCGAAAACGAGTCCAGCGTTTTACAGCTGCGCCACCTCTCTTGGTCTCTTTTATGTAAACAAGGCAGTACTGTACATGGGTTGATGAACAGAGTGATCGCGACCGAGTCATGTAATGTATTTTATTTACACTCCGTTTATTGCATGTCGATATAGAATGCGTTTGTAACGAACAATATTATACTTTCTCCGTTACTAAAACGTTTATGCAACTATGTATGCTACACCGTTAGTAACGACATTGTTTGTAAAATGGCTCTGAAAATATTACATTTAGTGTTGTATTTTTGTTTAAAATAAAATAATAAAAGGCAGTCTATTTAATTTGAATAAATGAAAGGTATACGAAAGGTACGATTCCCTGTGCCATTAGTCAAAGTGTGCATTAAAAATAGACTGACATTGCAGTGCGGCATCTTCAGTCTCGGAAGAATTATCTGTAAAGCATACAACAGCAGTTTACTCAGCTCAGTTTTTGGAGCATAGTCTGTGTCCTAAGGGACAGCGTTTTTATCCATACTGGCCCAACATGGCGTAATTTTATCCCACGTGGTCCTCAGTCATTTCACCAGGAAATCATCGCTATTAAACAGGCCTCTCCACTCGTAGCACCAATTAGGCTGATATCCCGGTTAGTCGACTGTGCATTAAGGGGGATGGTTATCGCCATAGCCTAACTACCGGCGTGGGGCTCGCATTTGGAGATTGCGGATTAAAATCCTGCTGGCCGCCACTCGAGCCGTATTTCAACCCGTCGTCCGAATAAAATCCGGAGGCCATTCCCTTGATTAAATACTTCAGCCTTTAGCGCTAGAATAAGATTATTTAATTTAAATTCCACTTTAGACGATGAATTTTAGCATTAAATAACTGTTTGGCTACCTGAAGAATGTAATATAGCTATAAAGTTGCACAATATTTCTGCATATGTAAAGACATATTCACGGGAGCTGTTTTTCACTTCAAATTTAACGTGTTCAGTTAGGCTTATTGAGGTCGTGATTTTTCGAAATATATTTTCGAGCGCATGCAATTAAGTGCGAATTCTGCTTTTCAGTTTTAAGTTTTGTATTTCTTACGTTGCTGTTATAATCACTGAATTCAATTACTACCATAACAACGAATTAAGCTATTCTCTTTAAATGTATATCGAAGCAGCAAAGATGTAACACTTTAAAAATGTATGAACGGATATATTGTGTTACATAATTTTCCGTGATAAGAATCGTGGCAAATATTTATCAACTTCAAATATCAGAGACCAGTTTTGCTTAAGTCTGATCACATAATAATTTTATATGTTTTATAAGATCACTTTAACTAGTTCAGCGCACGATCCTGAGCACCAGAAACAAAAAAGCGGTTACTTAAGATCGTCATGTGCCTACAGAATGTGTGTGTATAAAACCGTTTTGAGTATGTTGCACGCGTGTCAACAAGTTTCCATTTTTCTTTTCTCATGTGTGTTTTGGGAAAGTGGAAATCGCTGTAATGTGTTTTAGGAGCAAATTATTTTAAAAGTAAAGTTTTGTTTGCAGAAGCTTTAGAGTTATTGTATGGCACGTGCTATCGCAATAGTTTTATTATCCGGTGATGTGATCAGGGAAACAGCTTGAAACAGCGTTCAGGTCTGTCACTGACTGTAGTTGAGTGCCATGCGCATAGAGGCTATTACACAGTTTGTAAGTAAGCAGAAATTTGCCTTACTATTTGGTCTTTCCCAAGATCCTTCAACGTTACCGCATCTGCAATGAGGTTAATTGCTGTCACATTGAGCTTTTAATGTCACATTGTACCACGTTATGTTTGGTGAGAAAGAAACTTCAAAGTGTGGTTGATGTTTGTACTCGGGCACTACCTCTTTGTTTGATCGCTTCGCAGTGTTGCCAGAGAAAATGTCTCAAAATACACTAACACCACAACTAAATTACACACAGTTTCACACACGAGTTCAGCGAAAAATGAACATATCCTTGTGCCAAGACGATTTTAGTGCAATCTTTTTTGAAATGGGAAATGACAAAGAAAAGAAATATGCGTTGAAACTTTTTTTCACGTTGAAACGTGCATTTTATTTCTAGCTATACTTCGTTAATGACCTGATAGTATAATACTTAAGAAATTAAACGTATTTTTTTAATTACTGAACTGAGCAATTCATACATAATTTCATACCATGCAAAATCATACAATCCAGTTTAATTCCATATATTTTTGGCAACACCACCGCTTCGCCTTGTCTACCTTCTACTGGACAACGACCCGCATCCCTTGTCTCTCTTATCTTATTCTTATTCCAATTTTGAATAACCTAGGGGGTATTAAACCGAGCGAGGTGGCACAATGATAACACGTTGGACTCGCATTCGGGAATCCTTGAGTTTGATCCCCGGCTTTGGCCATCCTGGTTTCCATGGTTTCCTGAAACAGGTTCCGGAGAATGCTTGGATGGTTCCTTAACAAATGCCATGGCCGACTCTCCCAGATTCTGTCGTTCTGCTAAGTTGTGTATCACTGCCTCTAATGTCCTCGCTGTCATCGAGACGTAAAGACTACTTATCTTATCTTACCTAGGGGTGATACAAACTAAATATCTCACGGCTACGGAAATGTGCGCTCGCAGTCTGACCTGAAGCCTGCAACTACTTGGAGTTATCTAACAAAATAAGCTTCTTTGGGACTTCTACATTATCACTTTAGGGCCATGATCTCCCGTTTATTTCAAACAGTTGCAAATAAATCAAACATTTTTTAGCCAAATGCTTTGAAAAAATTTGAGACAGTGTACAGTCATACGATACACAATTTTACCAGACCGTTTTTTAAAATACTGTACCGTTTGCGAGTAAAAAATTATTTTGCTTCATTTTGGCTTATTTTCACAACAAAATGTGTACTATTTCGGGGGCAAAAATCTAAAAATCAGGTTGGTGTATTGCAACAGAAAAATTCATATAACAACGTTGATATATAAGTGTTAAAACTGCAAAAGGAATTTTCGATATATGTATTAATTTGCGTTACAAAAATATTTTTGGAACCACTGCTAAACTAGGGAGCGAGGCCTTAAGTTTGGTGATTAAGTACCCCAATATATTGCATAAGTTTAAGGGCTGTGCATAACATCTTGCACGGGTATTTAATGAGGAATTACTTAATATGAATTTTTCTCAATGGAACAATTTTCAAGGCAACTGTTTAAAATAATTTTTTTTCTACGGTAAAATTTTTGTGAAAACATTTCTCCCGCAGTTTTTTTTCAGTACCTTATGTGTACATCTTTAGCTTTTCTCCATGGTCAGTGATCGGATGTTTTTAACTCTCACGTGTATTAACTAGGACCTGGACACATATGCGTGTTCACTGACCTAGGCTAGCTTCAAAGAATATAAGTGAAATATAGATACAACTGCTGCTTGTTCGTAGCTTGCAGACACTATGATGCACGTGATTTGGTCGGCATTTAATTGGTTTTTAATAATTTCCTGTGGTGTCAAATAAGTCAATGACCTGTGGTGTTTGGATAAAGTGGTATGAGTCAAAATATGGTGTTTCGTGTAGATCTAAAAATAAAGTTTGAAGTAATACTGTGAGTAATGGAACATACAAACATCCAAATTTAATTTTTTACCTTATCATAACCGTTACCCACATCCAGAACATAACATGTAGAATGTTCTCCCATACTTAAACACAATTTTCTCTTTTTTCGAGTTATACCCTCTTACCCGAACACCACAGAATTAAGAATGTAACCCCAACTTAAAGTTGTTTTAAGTCCAGCTTTAGCTAAAAGAAACTGCCAAGTTTTCAAGCGCACCTCGTCTTAAAATTTTACTGCAAATCACAGACGTATGGTATCGCAGTAAACTTATTCTGTAAAACGAGATACGACTTTACACGAAGACAATTTGCCAATTACAATGAAGCAGTACTGAAGATATGCGTGTAAGGTATTGAAACTAGTCGGTGCAGAAATTGTTTCCCAAAAATCAGATACCCATATTATTATGTTTCGCAGTACAATGGAAAGAACTACGCATAATTGCTTGGTAATATATCCTGTCGAATATTAATTTTAACCTTGTTGTGATAATCGAAATTTTTCTTCATCTGCCAGTGCTCTTCCAGAAATTTTACGCAAAAGACACAGTTTATTTGGAAGCGTTACATTAAAAATGTATAGATTGCGAAGCAACATTGACCTTCCACCCCCATTTTTAAACTTATAACGCTAATTATCGTCAGTAAGATTAATTACAGATAAAATACCGTCTTTAAATTATGTTAGAGTAGATATTGTAACAATATCAATCCGTCGTTGCAGAATTATAAGTTATAATAACCGTCTCAGCAGTAGTGGTTAATATACGCAGGTGAACATGGTTATTTCAAGGTGAATTAGCAGTAGAACAGAAAATTCCTGCAGGCTGTTCAATGCTTTTATTAAAGTCCCTCATACCTACTGCATACACATAATTTGCAATTGACAACATGTAGATGAGACCATGTTTGGTATCTCAGTTTCTAGGCAGCCTTATTACTTGAAAGAAACATAAGTACAACATAGAACTGATTAAAAAAAGTGATCTCGGCACTAAAAGGATAATCCAAACCGCACGGTCCGTGACAGCCGCAAAGGGCCTGTATTGTGTATCGTAACCGGATTTGTGCAGGCACTTAGAGCAATGAACAGTGCCTGGTCCGGGTTCAGCGCGATACAGTGTGACGTGGTAATTGGATTTGTATGCGTGGTCAACCCCGTTAGCAAGCAGTCCCTCTGACTGATCAAGCCTAACTACCGTCATTAGTATAATCCTGCTGTAAGGAGATTGAAGGCTGTGCTATGTCGACCTGTGGAGGAGCTAGTGATCGCGGTGCTGAAACTAGATCTCGCGGAATCAAACGGTTAGAAAGCAGGCATGGATAGGAAATTAAATAATAAATATTTTCTTTTTTGATGTCAGAGCGCAACATGTATACTTTGTTACATTTGCAGCTACATTTCATTTCACAAAAAAGTCAGCTATTCATGCAGTTGTTAATAGTATACCTCTTGACATAGTTGAAAATTTGAAATAAGTTCATGAACAGAGCACATGTACCAGAATGTATAGTTAATACATTTGTCAAGTATTTGAAAATATACAAAATGTATATTTTTGCTACTTCAGATAATTTATCAGAGCTTTTAGCATGCCGGACATTAGTAGAAGCGTTTGAAAAAAAAATCTTTAGAAGGTGAATAAAACACTTATGTCTTTCATAAGTGTATTACTGCGTACACTTAAAACCTTTTTGAAGGGATTAACACACTTCCGATTCCCAGTACACGCACCTATCTTACATAGTTTCCGACTATATAAGCGCGTATTAAAAAAAAGGCCTTCATATGTGTTTCTACGCTGTGTCTTCTGGAATGGCAGTCATACAATTTTTATTTGTAATAGAAACAGAGGGTTCATAATACAAAGCATCGCCACTGATTACAGACGTTTCTTTCCTCATAGGTGTCTCAACGCCACGTAAAAAAAGAAGCTTCAGGAAATGTTAAACAATTTTGTTTAGACACAGCATCCTTTGCTTCCCCTTGAAATTTAAAATCTTAAAATGATGCCGGAGGTAACCCAAGGTTTATCTTCGAACATTAAGATTTGAAATATGATTCACGTCAGACTTTAGTAGTCACCAAATTAGTGCAAACAGTAAATGTCGCAAGACTTTAGCAGCCACTAAATTAGTGCAAACAGTAAATGTAGCGAAAAACGAATAGGCGTTCGCTAGTATACATAACTTTACTTTTTTCCACTTTTTTGAAAACAGCAAAACATTAAAACTACTGCTTACACCTCATAAGTAAAGATCTTCGTAGCGTACTCACATTGTTATGATTTTTGAAAGAACTGTGTAATGGGAGTTCATGACTAGATTCTGTTTCTTGGACGTACTCCATTACAAAATTTTGCAATGGAGTACGTCCAAGAAACTAAATCTAGTCACTCAAATTGTTGTTAATTTTTGATTAGTACTAAAATTATATCATATCTTTGCTTAACTCAGATAGCGTAAGTTATTCATATTTTTGAAATGTACGCATTGATTTTCTTATTATTTTGTAACTAAGGATACAAGGAAAAAATGCTGCCAGTTTACGAGCAAAGGTAGAGTGGGACACGGTACTAATACGTCGGAACAGTATTTTTTTCTGTTAAAATTTTAATAATTTAAATATCTAGTTGAATTCCTATAATATGTATTGGTAAATTAAATGAGGTGAAGATATTTTGGTCAGCCCCTAATATTTAGGTGTTTAGTACCGCTGACGTGTGACATGATGTGAGTATGCAGCAGCGCCCGATATAAGGAGCAGAAGAGAAAGGGGAATCACCGAGAAAACCCGCCCACCAGCGGCATTGTCCGGCACGATTCCCACACCTTGTTGGGAGGCGAGTGCTCTAGCCACTGCGCCGACCGCGGACGACTGATAAATTAAAAAGTAAAATGAACTTACTGTTTCGTTACTTAATTCTGCCCTACGAAAATTTTTTAAGGATTCGATGCTAAGAACTAAGACGGAATACGTACTAACAATGAAGCAGCTTACGAAGTAAATAGTAACAAATTCCTAATACTGATTTGGCAAATATTACACATATTTACAAAAATTAACCTGGTTTCTATAATTAAAAACACTTCGACACATCTTTCTACTTAACTGCTATAGCCATCATTGTATATTTATTTTACCACGGATAACCTGCGTTTATTCGAAAATGAGAAACTCAATGCTCAATTCAGTTTGCCACAAGTTTAATATGCTACATCCGCAACCACGATATTTAGTGAAAACTTCCCATCAAAATGTTCGGACGTTTGATTCAATTTGGAAGACCGAAAATGCATCGGGACAATGAATTTGACCTAAATTTGTTGAAAGATTTTCATACATGCTGTCGCACGAAGTGAACTGTCGAATAATAAAAATAGCGCGCACAGAAAAAAGAACAAAATGGTACTAGAACTTTATACTAGTAGTATTACAGATTAGTAATAATAAGCCGCACAAAATGAGCGACGGGAAAATTTCACACGGATATGTTAAACAGACAGATAGTTTGTCACACGCACACGGTTCAACGGTACACCTGATATGATTTATTATTATTTACCGAAATTTTATTTCAGTTCATTCTTCTAGCCATTCAGAATGTGTGTTTGCGTGTCTATATATATATATATATATATATATATATATATATATATATATATATATATATATATATATATATATATATATATACACACGCACAAATATTTTATTATTTATATACCTCACGGGATTTTCTATAAAACTTATGGTATAAATAAAATCTCACCCAAACGTTGTGTAGTAAAAATATTATTGAGTTTTCAATATCTTTAAAGCTTGTAGAATGCAACTGAAAGTCGTAATAATTAGAAGATGCCATCACACGTAATCTTGAAGTAAATTTCAAACCAGTAGTCCCTTAAAAATATAAGAGTAATAGCAGGACAGAACTAAGAAAATGTTATGTGGTATGAGTAATGTTTTATAAACACGGCATATCTAGGCCTACTTCAGTCTCTACGAGCTTGGATGATGAGTTCACGCACAGAGGAGGTGAGATTAATATTGCACGGGCCTGCGCATTTTCATCTTGGAACAGTATAAGGGTTGGCTTCCAATTTGTGGTTCGCCTCTAACCCGCGCGGAAAGCCCTACACTTTACTTTTTTTTTTTTTTTTTTTTTTTGCTTCTGGGGAAGGAGAGAGGTTTTTGGAACCTTTTACACTCACCAACGCCTGGGATAAAGTCCAGCACTTCCAAACCCTAGAATGGTCCATTTGTATATTCAGAGGTATCCACACGGAGTCTGTTGCAGCCCATTGTCTGGAGTCGAGTTTAGGTTGCTAAAATTAACATATTGCCAGTGATGGATCGAGACATTTTGTTTTTTGCGAGAAGAGAGGGGATGGAAGGAATAATGTTAACTTTGTTCACGTCTAGGTGTAGATTTGAAGATTATAACTTGGGTAAAGAGCTCATTTTATTTTAGATAATAATTTTAGACTTACAAGATGTAACACGTTTATAAAACAAATAATTGTATAGTTAACTTTAAGCTATAAATAGAACTGGATGATTTTCGGTGAAAATAATTATGTAACATTTTGTAATCAATGCAAAACGCTCACATCTGCAACTCTGCTTCGTGGCTATTGGCAGAGTAAGTTTGTGTAGAGGCGTCAGTCATTCTTGTTCGACCCTGAAATAATACTTACCTAACGCTAATGGCACTACCATTAAGCGCAACATATTAGCAAACACGGCAACAAAGAATACTTAAGTTGTAAATATTCAAAAAATTTAAATATGTAACGACTTTGAGAATTCGTTAGCACTACGCATTCATTCTTGTCTCTACGGGTATGGGAACACATCAATTAATGTAATAAATTTGATTGAATTCTAATAACTGTTGGATATAAATGTTGTAACAGTTTATTTCGTCCGGATTTTGCACTCTTTGCAAGGGATACAGCAAGTTACATAGTAGGGAACTTATCGTGTTCTGAAAACCAATCAACGATTCCTTGTGTGAATATGTAAATATAACTATTACTACGCAGTAATGATTATATTTTAAAAGTAGAAATATTTCAGTTAGTTGTTAAAAAATCTGAGAATAGCGTTTCATATTTATATTAATGATCAGAATGATACGAAATAATTTTTTTTTTCAATTGTTACTTTTATGCAGTCAACATACTCATTCGAAGATAAATTTAAAACATGGGAAACTGATATTAGGTTGCACAGTATCTATAGCAGAAGGTATCTTGTTGTTCATATTTCACCCTACATTCATTTTGTCTAAACCACGCCGTATTGCTATTCCACTACACGGCCTCGCTCGTGAGCAAATTGCATTGTAGGTCTGATATCAAAGCATCTCTTATTGTTTACCCGAAACAATTGATATTCTAATTAATTCCCTCTATTGGCAAAAAATAGCTTTTTACAAACATACTGGTGGTTTGTTACGGGATAAAAAACTTTCTGCAGTTTTGAGCATTCATGTTACATACCTGCAAACATTTCAGTTAGGAACGTGTATGATCTCAACATTTTAAAACTGATTTGGCGTTGGAAAATATCTATAAAGTGCCCTCCCTACTTTTATTTTTATCCTCTACAATTTCACCAACTTTCTAACTCTGATATATTGAAAAATGTAACATAGGTTATTTACAATATAGTTACACACACACAGCTGTTAAGGACGGGATAACAAAAAAATTATGTATTGTTTTATAATTTTTATATTTGTACGAAATATGGTTTGTTTTGTAGAGATACATTGTGACTACTTCTTACAGTAATGAATATTTTCTAGCATTCATACTTTTGTATAATAGCATATTAAATTCCAAATTTACATTTTAAAACTCTTTTATACAAAAATCTAAAACCAATTAACGTAAAGAAATGAAATAATTCTCACTGAATAGCACAGTCACGGGCTACGTCAAGACACATATAAGAACACGGCTTTTTAATGTTTTGTATTTTGAAAAAATTGCAGAACATTAAAAATTTGTATTTAAAATTCAGCAATTTTTTCAAAAAATATTAAAAATTTTTAATGTTTGTTTTGTGCGTGTATAGACGTAGCACGCTACACTGTACTTTACTGTGAATATTTAATTTCTCTCAGTCAGTTGGTATTCGTTTCTTGTATAGTAAAAAAACAGTTTTAAGCAGATTGTGGTTTCGATACGCCATTATACAAAAACTATGAAAGCTAGAAAATTTTCATTGCAGAGAAAAAAATCACTATATATAACAAAGCATATCTCGTACAAATGTAAAAATTATTAAAACAATTAAATTTTTTCGGGGTCCCCCTTACATCAGTCCATGATCCATAATTTATGTTGCATTTACGATACTTATTTTTTAAATCCTGAGCTAAAACATGGGTATGTATTGAATAACTGTTGCATAGTTTTGTTACAAACATTGTATACTATGTTAAAAATATTTGCAAGATGAAAGACACAATGGTTTCAGCTAATTATGTAACTGAAGAAATTCTCGTTAATGAACTTGTGACATAACAAAATGCACATGTTACAGATAAAATATTTAAATGTCTATGGTCAAAGATTCATAAAAAATATTGTGAATATTTCATTTATCCATGGTCACAGACCACTTGCGCTAGTTAAAGTTCACTTACCAAATGTTTATTTCTGTATGTAACTTCTTTGTGTTTTTCTCACTGTTCGATGGAACCATAGAGCTAATATATAGTAGAGGGAACATGACGTCACAAATGTGTGTCCAACATGGTCTCGAGAGTTTGGTGCTGTTTATATATTTTTTCCTCGTCGTAAAAATGCAGTCGTGTTGTTTGAAACTCATGGCGTACCTTCCAGGATATATATTTAGTCGTGTGGTGTCACCAAGATCTCGGTTCAAAACCTTATAGTAACTAAGTAGCTAATATTTACTTTTTACTAAAAACAGCTGGGTTAAGGAATACAGTAACGTGGCAGACATTGTTTACATTTGTCGTTCTGAAACTTCTACGCAATTGTATTATGCGATTATATTGTTGTATACTCTCCTTAGTTCGTATGTTCATATGGTATCAAAATAACCCAACATGGTTGTGATTACTAAGCAATTATTATCTTTTCTCTCAATGTTATTTCAAATCTCCCGCGCATATTTCACTAAAGTCACGTGACACATGTTGAACACACAATTTCGTATGCAGCTGTATAGAGGATACTCCCTCTACCCTATAGTTACTCTAAGGATGGAACTTACACATTTTTTAGGTTTAAGCACGGTCTAAGAGGTAGAGGTCTTGACACTGCCTATGTTCTCCAGCAAGAGAAAGTGACCCCTTCATGTCGCCGAGCGCTAGTAGTAATTTGGTGGAAGATTTGTCTTGTTTACATATCGCGTTTTAACATTTTTGCAATTAGTTACATAAAATAATGTTAATAAGGTAAGCAGATATAGTAAATACATGTTCCATGTCCATAAATGCATTGGCATGTGTGGAACTGTTTGTAAATGTAGTCTGAAGAAATATATATGTATTATTATTTTAGTGAACACATTCACACAAAAACTATATTTCGTGCCCTACAAGATTTTAGAATCGTTGCAATGGGCATCTACATCTAAAATATTTAATAACTAAATTTTACTGTTGTAAAACAACCAATACAAATTAACGTTCCCATTTTTTTCTTCGATATAATACTCGCAATTCCGGTAACAACTTCACATTTTAAGCTAAGCAAAATACAAAAACAAGACAAATCTTCCACCAAATTACTACTAGCGCTGGGCGACAAGAAGGGAGTGACATTTTATTCCTCAGTGTCAAGACCTCTACCTTCATAGACCGTGGGTTTAAGTGATTTTTACTGAGGACAGCAATATGATCCGATCCTGGGAATCGATAGGTAGTGATTGACTAGGAGAAGTTTGTTGCCAGAGCGGAGGTTTTTGTTCGTAGAA
This sequence comes from Medauroidea extradentata, assembly GCA_003012365.1. Taxonomy (NCBI): domain Eukaryota; kingdom Metazoa; phylum Arthropoda; class Insecta; order Phasmatodea; family Phasmatidae; genus Medauroidea; species Medauroidea extradentata. Next base: position 110,788 of record PNEQ01127545.1, on the reverse strand, counting down.
CAACAACAGTTGGTAGCTGTTTTGAACAGATGGACTGACATTTTTGGAACAAGGGAGAACGTTGCCTTCAACATCGAGAAGAGGACATGTCTGCAGTTAACTTTTGGTTCAAGGACCGAGAATCCAGTCTTCATCCATAATCCCAGAGAAGGAAGGAAGGACGAGACTAACGATGCGGCCATTGTTATTCCCAATCAGAAACTATTAATTTCTGGTCGTTTGTTGAGCTGCTGAAAACTTCGGTAAGGCTGATTTTATCCTGATACGAACTACGCAGGGAATTCGTCGACGAGGCTCTTATAGTTAAAATTCAACTGTACATTAAAAGCTTACACATTCAACCTATGAGCAGTGCATAAATTACTCCACAATGAAAATCGCTCTTTGGCAGCTGGCCGGGACCTACGTTGAATAGCTGCGAGAAACTAAATGTACTTGAAAACAAGTGAACTAGTTTGTGGAGCCTTCGAACGTCATCCTGTCTAGCTCGAGACCCAGGAGAGGACGGGTTGCCACTCTGATGTACCGAGTTACGGCCCTTTCTTTCTTTTCTTTAGTTGCTTCTAGTTTCGTTTCTCATAACCTGTAAGCTTCCGCCGACACTTCAAAATATTTTAATATAGAACAAATTTTTTATCGTAAACATTTTCTTAAATGAAATACATCGTCTGTGAGAATCGGAAGCATATTGGTTTGTTTTCTGATAGGTAAGCCAGTAGCTAAATAGAGACATTATCCGTACGACAGCAGTTACTGTGTTTCAGCTCCTGTTTATTGAATTAATAATAAATTTATGAATGTATATCACAAACTAATTAGCCATATCTATATATTGTTTGTCTAAAAAAAGAAGTAAAATGTATTTATAACAAAACTGTGCAGCAATTTTCGATATCTGCTCTCGTATAGGAATAAAAATAATTTTCATGAACGGAAATAATTCACTTTGGATTAAATTTTGTAACAGAGAACCAGACTTTTTTAATGCGATGCTAACAATACAATAAGCGAGTCATTTTAAATTTATATCGTGATAACCGAAAAGTTTGATTGATATGTTACTCAGTTACCTAAGAATAATTAAAGACTTATTTTACATTTGCATGCATGTTAAGTCAAGTGAACCATGCAGAATATAACTTACGTTCCTGATATAATTGTATTTTCATATAAAATGTAACTTAAACTTGGTAGTTTTGTTGTGCGTAGTATATAAATTTTCTCTATCTGGCTGAAAGTGTCAGTTATGGAAACACTGCATTAAAATAAAATTTTAACTGGATATATAACATATTCGCTTCGTGATGGAAGTATGAAGAAATGTTTGAAATTATTTGAGACATGGGTTATTTTCGTGATTTAACAGAATGAAATAAATCGTTAAAACCGTGAATAAGTGCAGGCGAAGACATTTATTTTAGAGGATGGCTGAAGTGATGGGTGACGACCACGATCGTAGTAAAGATTTTTAAATGTATAGATTTTATTTATAATTTCTATTTCAAAATAGTGAACAAATATATATACACTTTAACAAGCAAAGTTTGTAAACATATTGTCAAATTATTTTCCGGCAAACTATTGCGTTAAAAAAATACGAAAAATTGTAACGAAACTATGTAGTTCAAACAGTTAAAGTGAAAAAAAAAGTAAACAACACAATATTCCACGCCGTGTCAGTCTTTACATATACACATATTTTTTGTAATTCAACTAAAATTGCTTCTTAATTTATCTGAAATTGCCCTGAGAAATGAAAAATTACTGTCATTCATGTAAAGAATGGCAATATTCGTGAGTATAATGACCTGCATGTTAGAATTCACTCCACTGTCCTATGTTTACTCGTTCACTGGATTCTGTTCCAGTGAGTAGAAGCTAACGGGCTAATGGTCTGGGCTTGAGTGTATGTAGTACAGTAGATTCTAATATGCAGATCGTTAAACTCGGGAAGTTTTCCTTGTGTTTATTTTTAATAAACTTATTAATTAATATACACTAATATTTACTGGGTTATCACAAAAAAACTCTCCGTTCCCATTTTCAAACAAAAAAAAAAATTGTGAAAGTCAGAAATAAAATGTAGTGTGTTTATTCTAGTTCATTAGCATATTTTCTACGTCCACAGACTTTTGTCTTACTTTAACAGGTCCTTTGGTGTCACCGGAAGGAATGTATTTCTTAGCATCCTTTACTCTCCGAGAACTTGCTAGAGAATAGAAACAGTGTCCTCTCTTGCGACTTGCGGTTTGGAACTTTGTTTCTTTTCAGATCGGGAGGAGGGTAGGGAGGCTGCTCCACTCTTTCTGTGCTCCGTTGGTTGACAATTGAATATTGGATTCTTTTGGGGCCATTCTTACTGTGGGCGAAGATTCTATAAAAGTTTCTTCCTTTCGTGCGCGGAAAAAAATCCTTCCTGTCTCCTGCAATTTGTTGCTTACGTTTGTCTAGAGAAAATTTAAATCACTGAATTCGGTTTTCTCCTTAAGTTACATATTTCTTTAAAATTCATTTTAAACTATATTGTTGGCCAGAACGAACAAACAGTAAACGGCACTGACTGAAACAGTGGTAGCCTTTTTGCATAGGCACCGCTAAATTACTTGGTGATATCAGTAGTAGTAGTATTAAATAGGATGTCCGCAAATTCTCCTATCCGAAAGTACTAATGGTTATATGAAATGCAAATTAGTCTTTCAGTTTCAGAATACAGACATTCCGGAGCTTAATAGAACCTAATTGCCTATAGAATATTAAATTTTACTTTAAAAATTATGATCACTATGGCCTGTATAATGTTTGTTAAGACAAGGTATTTATATTAGATTTTAGACTTAACAATTTCCTAAGACTGCTTTAATATGCTGGTTGTTTGGGATGTTTTCATGTTACAAGCGTAACATGTTCCTGTAATGTATACATATTACACATTTGAATTGCAGATTATGGCAACTTGTTATATAAATTCAAAATCCAATATTAGTGTTACATTAAACATTCGTCCAGTTTAAAAAGTTTTACAGACATGTCAACATACACACAAAAACAATATACACACTTTGTTTTTAAATAATAGCTGCCAGTAATAGGTATATTGAGACAACAATTCAATTTACCAGGGTAACTGTTGGGAACTAGTTAAATAATTAAAGTTTATCACGGAGAGCAAATATTTTCAAGGATTTAACTGAAATGACATTTGTTTATTTAGTTGGTAAAGTGCTGTATATATGTTTATGAAAAGATTCTGTGACATATAATACAAAATGTTTTGTGAAATAACGTTCTGCAAAACATAATACATCAGTATCCGTGTTCGTTTAGTTAGAACTTAATTATAGTGTTATCATAACGTTTTTTTACGTTCACATATTTCCTCAACAGCCAATAGAGTCATCAAGACACACAGAGTTTTCCAAGCACTTAAGATAATATTTAAAGCAAATAAATGGCAGCTCATTTTACTTAGAAATATTAAGCCACTTTCCGGTTTTATATTTACGTTTATCCAACACACTAAGCCAAGTAGAGTAACTAACTATGCGGCTTTATGAATACTACAGTAACTAAAATAACTGACGAGGAAATGGCTGAGCATTGTTTTCTTTCTAAGTCCTAAAAGGTTAAATTTAACGTCCTTGCTATCTTTACCTGTCAAACAATGAAACAAACTTACAGCATTTTTTCAATTGTGTTAAAATATACAAAGTAAAGGTTTACGAAGTTATGCTTAAGAAGTGAAGAGATTTTTCGTCAGCGCTCAAAATCTGGGTCTGTAGCTGGTGAGGGGTGACCTTGATGGGAAGCGAGTGATACTGCGCCAATCGCGGCACCTATACCTAATTCTTAAGACGTTTGTTGTCATGACAAGCTGAAAACTTGCTATTACACTAAAATTAAAGCAAGTCGTCTGGTTTCCGTTGCGTTCAACTCAATGTAAGTTATTTAGTTGGCCATCCACTAAACTATCGTTACAACTTTATTATTTTCATTTAAATTAGTTTTCATCAAGAAACCCTTTTCTTATCTTACCCTGTCGACGCCGTTGGTCACAAATGGTTGGCCCTTTTTTACTATCGAAAACTAATATATGACTCATTGATTAAAAATTATTCCGTTGAAAAAGAGTGATTTGGCAAAGATTGAAGTTCTGACATGTTAATTAAAATAACATATTACCGAGTGTATACTTTTCGTAAGGAAGGAAAAATAAATAAAAATTGGACAGTTTTTTTCCTTGGGGTAGCCAGTGAAGGAATTCGTGAGTTGCAAAAATGACAAAATGAATTGATTATCTTATAATCTGCCAACGACAACGTACTATAATTTATACCAAACGAAACATTACTTCTACGACAAACATTAGCATCCAGTATGAACAGCTTTGATATAAAACGTTTAGGTAAAAAAAAAAAAAAAAAAAAAAAAAAAAAAAAAAAAAAAAAA
>PNEQ01127545.1:0-106242 GCA_003012365.1 Medauroidea extradentata | reverse complement strand
CAAATATACTGATTATGTTAGTGATCTATAGGCCTAATTATTTGATCATTCGACTGTAACAATAAACTCTTTAGAGACAGCTTCCTATAAACTGCAGAGTTCATACACAACAGTCTAATATTTAGCTGAAAACCTTGTCGAAAATTCGAAGTTATTTAATACTCTATTTAAGAAATAATTGAATTTTACTTCAACCTGGCTAAAATACAGGGATAAAGAGAAACTTTAACCACCAGTCCCTTGCGTACTTTATATTGGGCATGTTGCATTGGAAACTTATACATTGCAACAACTGTAAGAGGCACGTTTAAGTATCCAACGACGACATGTTTCTCCTGTGTGTGGAATTAATTCGTAAACTTTTCTTCAGCTGTGGGTTTTGTATGGTTCATATTTGTATCACCGTAAACCAGTGTTACAGTTCAATGGTTGCCAAATCGGACCAAGCATTAGGTTAAATTAAGTGCAGGACTGATCAGTGATCACCATAAGAGCTATGTTCAACAATTGAAGCAAGAAGTTATTGTGAAACTGAAGAGGTAAAATTTCTTTCTTTATGTAGGTATGAATAATTAAATACCACGTGCAACTTAAAAAAAAAAAAAAACCTGTCACGTAAACAAGCGGACAAATGTGTACAAGAAGACATTTTTAAACATTTTTTAAACTTAAAAAAATTTGTTTATGTGTAAACAAGTTAGGCAGTTGTTTTATTTCTGACGTGATAATTAGTTAAATTTTTTATATTTAAACTTACTCTGTAAATATTGCGTACAATACACACATTTATATATCAGAGCTAAAGTAAAGGATCCACGCAAGTACACGCAGATAGCCAGGCGCAACAACACAGTACACACTAACTTATATATCGGTTGCAGAGCTCCGAGCTTCAACTTTCATCCCAATTGACCGGCGTCAAGATGGATTATTCTCCCACTTTGCTGTAAGACTTTGTTATAAGAGGACTCTCTGGCCTCGATGTCATCGCCTGAGTTGAAGGGGCACGGGAAGTTAACGCAGTGGTTGAAAAACTGAGACCTTGATCCAAAATACACTTTTTCTTTTAAATTATAAGTATCATTGCTCGATTAAGTTCACTAAAATGTCGACGTAATTGAAATTTTAGTATTTCACTTTTAATTTTGTTATCCTTAGTTTCTACAGATTTAACAATAATTATTTTCTTACACGTATTTACTCAATAAATTCTGGTACACCGATTCTGATCCTTTGTGCTTCGTCTGTAATCATTTGAACAGTGTCAAGTTATCTTCGGCACTAAACATTTTCACGAGTATTCACTCTCTATACATATCCTATGTGCTTGATCCATTGGACGTAGTTGTCGTTGAAAGATGTCAGATACTTCCGTCTGTGTTATCTTCGCGGTGAAGCGAATATATATCCTCTCCCGCTAACGTCCAGCTACATATACACGCGGGTCAGGGATACAAACGCTGAGCTTATGCGAAGCTGCTAACAGAGTGAGGCTAGTACCCCACACACCACTAGTGAACTACACGTCACCAACTGTTAGGAATTTTGGATTGTCCTCTAGGAGGTTGGTTTGGGTTCTTAATCGTGTTGTGTGCTCACAAGTGATTATGTCACAAATGATGCCTGATTCGGTGGGCTGATCTTATACACGGGAGATTTAGGAGAACGGGATATGAAGCCTTGGAAAGTCATAATTTTTTCTGGCGAAAACTCAGACGCATGTTATCTTGTAGGTACTCCTTGGATCAGCGTCAGAGTCTCCAATAAGTGTTGTGCTGAATGTGAGTCGGATTCGGATTGGAAATGTTTGATATTCTTGTTTAAATGATGTAGGTTAGAAGAAATTCTGGGGTTGACGGACCAGTAAGTCCTAGTACACTGTCCCATATAGTGACGCGGTTTCGTAGAGATTACGTACACTCTAAAAATAGTTTGTATATTTACCAGGTGTGCGTATAGAAGCGCTAAGAAAATAGGTAGGGTAGAATACTTTCCCAGACATCCATTGTAACACTCCTAAACCTAATTGTAAAACGTTCAAATGCATACTAAAGTTACCAGACTTGTAACATTTGTAAACGTTTGCATATTTACAAGACAGAAATATGGTAACTGTCCCATACTGCGTCTGGGATAGTAACTTCTCTTGTAAATTTGTTATCTGCATTCCAATATGTGGCCATTTTCACATATCTTGTGTACTTTGTTCTTCTGATTTTATGTCGTCTTTCTAGAAACACCGACTATGTTCCTTTCCGGGATCGTACGTATATTGTATGTTTGTTAGCAGAGACAAATACTTGTTTTTTTTTTTAACTGCAGGTTTTCTGCGACTCAGCAACATTTGTACATCAGTGATAATGGTTAAGTTTGTACCTATTTACAGCCTAGTTAATTACGTCAGCCACTAAAACGTATAGATACTGCACTAGACGTAGTACCTAGTGTATAAAAAGTGCCTCGAACTCATAATTGGCCACATTGTTTTAGGTTGATCTCTTTTGCGAGGTGGTTACTGGTTCCTGGGGCGTACACCTAGATCGTATAGATGTGAGCAAACTCGCGCATACATCGCTGCAGCTCGCCGTCAGCTCAAGCACTCATTAATGTTGTAGTGTACGGAATTGACATACTGTATAGTGCATATTTAGAGCTTCAAATCACTTTAAAGAGAAATTATGCTTTGCGAACTATGTTTTACTTCCTTCTTATTGACTTCGATTACAGCTAGAGTTTTAATATTCTAAATTCGCAGCCGTATTTAAAATTTGTAAATGATAATTTCGTTTTGTATATGTCTGCGTACATTTGTTGACGTAACTTTATCGAAACCTTTATATTATGTAATGGTAGTTACGACCAAATTATTTTCCAAAAAACTTTACTGTGAATTTCTAAGAGATCACAGAGTAAAATGTACTATTAATATAATGTGAAGAGAACAAATGAATAAAGCTTGTTAGGAGTTAAAAGTGAACATTTTTGCTGTAAAAAGAACGTATCTTAAACCACAGAGCTGGGAGGACGTGTATGAAGACGAAGACTGCTACTGTTGGAGACCGATAGTTGCTGACCACTGGTGGTATCCTGAATGAAGGAAGGATGTCCGCGAGTCCTGTCCACTGAGGTGACATCAGTTACTTCAGGGTTTTCGCCAGAAAGGATAGATTTTCTTCTGGTAACCCGATTTTACTTACGACCCAGCGTAGAGTCCGTCAATGTCATATGTTTACTCAGATTGGAGGAATTTTAATATTGTTATTTTACTAAATAGGTGACTTCAAAGAAGAATTGATTAACTATTTAAATTTTGTGTTAAAATTTCTGTAACTCACATTAACCTAGTAATGTTTACTGATTTGTATTAGTCGGTGAAGTCAGTTAAAATAATTGAATATGAAGATTTTTAAAATTAAGAATTGAGTTTACTTGAAGCATTAATTAACAGCTAAATCTGGACTCTACACTGGGAATTGTGATAGCCTAGTTGTTTTCTTTTCTCTGTACATTATAACTAGGAAATCTTCGGTTTCACTTAACTAGCAATTAATTTCAGCTTTTCAGCTCACTTAATTTTTGAATAATATTTGTTTCTATTAAGTCCATTATGAACCCACGCATTAATTAACAATACATTATTTTCTTTGCTAGTTAATTTTTTTATTGACATTTTGTGAGGATAACCCTAATCTAAAATTATTTGGATATCTGCTGTATTGATCAGCCAAGAAAAAAAAATACTCAGAAGTTAAATCAAATAAATTAGATCACAATGTAACAACAATTTTGTGGCGAAACGTATTTGTTCAGACACGCCTCTAATTTGACTGGACCAATCAGAATATAGTTTTTGTGGAACCATACATAACAAGGGTTATTACATAAGACTTTTTTCCTTTGGCCTCTTGCTTAAATATCACAGCATTTTCCAAGCAGAGTCCACTTAACTGAACCTTGTGGACAGTGTTTACACTGTAAATTAATGTTGGTTCTCCACTGATCTAATTTTTTTAAACTGCTCCGTATAGTATCAGTGAAAACCCCTTGTTATCAGTACGCATATTTTAATTAATTCGATTTAGAATGTGGTTTTTCTTGGTGTTGGTGTCAGTCCTTTTAAATATGATTAATCTTTTATCAATGTAGTTAATTAACGTCCTGTAGATGTAATCGCTATTCGTGTATGGCTCAAAGGCTAACATAAACGGTGAGGAAGCCTATTAACAGCTTGTCGCCCTCCCGAGGGTTGGGCCAATACTGTAGAGCTTCTTGCAACATGTAGTGGCTAGGATCTGTAAACAAGGTCATATGTATGTACATCCCCATTCTTGTTCACAAGTGAGCTGAAGGATTCTCTGTTATTTCTCATTAGTAGTCCTGTTATTTTGTGTCGTTCTTTAGCATTCTTCTGTGATTTTACCTGGCCTTTTTTGGGTTTGTCTCGACCTCTTTAATAATTATTTACTTCTGTACTTTTATCCCGTTACTTCACAATGTTGTTGTAGTGAGATTCATGGCTGTAAAAATCTACATAAGTTCTTCCTGGATTATTTACCGGAAGTTATTGTCGAAGTTCTTCTACCCAAGACATCACAAGGACCTACGCCGGCAGAAAGGTAGATGTGTCCACGAACGAGATGTTAATATGCCGGAGGATGGAATTCGTCCCCCCCTCACCTCAGTGGTTCCAAATTGCTGGTATCGACCAGGGCCACACATCTTCGTCGTCGAACCCAGGCGCGCGGTTTAGTCGCACTATCGGGCGAGTGAGAGTTTAATTTTCCGCACGGTTGAAGCCAACCCGCCCCTGCCCGCTCGTGATGAAATATGAGGTTCTGATGGGAGGGCGTGGCTTGTCCACCCACCCCTTTCCATCCGCCCTAATTTTGGTAGCGATCATTCGCCCCTGGACCACGTCCGAATCAGCCGGTGCCCCTTCCTCGGAAACCACACCGTTAATATCGTCGAGTGGACGGCCAGTTCCCGTGCAGTTAGGAATTTAAATACGTATTCCTATCGGAGTCAGCTGGCTTCAGAAATAATGAAGCTGGAGGAAAGTTAATTCTTATGGTGTACTATCGGTAGAAATGATGGTTTATCGCGGGAAATCTTGACTGTTTGCTGGTTTTCAACCCACGTTCAACTTACCAGAAGGTTACTGACTTTAGCTCGTACTTGGAGCTGTTACCCTATTTGACTGAGCCAATAAGAATCCCGATATAGTAATATTTGATGCCTGTAATTGGTCTGCAGATAGCTACGTTGTGTCAGAAGTATACCACCGAAAAGTATGTGTTGCAAGAAACTACAGTGTTTTCAAGGATATGTTGGATGAAAACATTTTCGTGATATACCATCATCTCTAACTATCGGATGAATCGTAGCAGGATACGAGAACGCAACCATGCATCACCAGTTCACTAGGAATTCGTACTCGGAACTTAAAGGTCACTAGTGAGTAGAAGTTAAGAATAAATGGTTTCATTCGAAAACTAATCAAAGTGTTTTTATGGTAAGTGTGCTTATGAGTGGAATATTTAAGAGGGCGTCAAATTACACCAGGAAATTCCAAATGCTTATCGTTTCACGCAGGCACCTAACATTGAACGTTAGACCTATTGCACGGGACATACGGAAATATGAAAACTCGTTTGTTATTTGACTGGTTTGCAGTTCACGTTGGAGCCGTTGTGATTTTTAAGGAGGTGCGTGAAGCGAATGCGTACAAATCGTTCGTGGGGAGAAATATTCTTTCTACGAAATATAAACTACGGACGAAGGTGATTGGAAAATGTGCTAGATTACATTTTTCCTATACATAGATAACTTTATTTTCTGCGAGTTGTCAAACTTGTTCATATAGAGCCTTGAATCTACATATTAATACGAAATTTGATAAACGGGTATTTATTTACAACTTCCCTTTATAGCATGCTAAAATATCACTATTTTGGGTAATTTTTATCCCTATTTGCTTTTGAACTGCGCTCTAAAATGACGTGAAATGAAGTCCTTTATTACAAATTTAACAAACGGTTCACATTAGTTTTCAGTGACAGTTACTGCAACGTTCACGCGAGTGTTTACTGTTCGACAGTAAAATTGTCAATTCAGTATTAACCACGATTGCGAAATTCAGGGATGCTAAAATAACACAGGAAGCTTTACACATATTACTGAAAATCTCACTGAGAAAATGGAACGCCAGTTTAGTACCTTGAGGCGTACGTCGCCATTAGCACTTCCTAATTTTTAAGCACCGGAACTCCAGCCTGATTCTCTGAGCAACTGGTCCCATTTATAACAATCTCGCGGTTGAGACGTTATGTCGTACTACATCTACACGCTAATCACGGTAATGTAAACACATTTTTATATTCCTCCAAACAGGTTTACCCGTTGTAATAACCCAGGTTTGATGTTTATAGACTTTATAGTTCGGAACAATGAAATGCATACACCGTGTCTACAGATAAAATGTAAAACACACCAAAAAATTATTTCAGTAAATTTCTTCCGAAAATATAAGTCAAAGTAAGTACAGTTTTTTCTTTTAGGTGAATTATTAAGGCAAATAAGCTCTCCCAAAAATCTCCTATTTAAATGCTTAAATTTCGCCGGTATGTAAGTTCCACATTGTATACCTGCCATGCCATCCACATTCATTTTTTAATGTTACACAAGGGTGTATCGCAACCAGTGATGCTAGGTATTTCGAGACAAATTATTCTATTAAAAGCAAAACAAAAATAATATTAATAATAATTACAATACTGATTACACTAGATTGTTTGACTTTGGCAGGCCTACATTCAGCTTGAACGACTGTCTTATAGATATATTAAAAATAATTCAATTGCTTATATTGTATAATAGTTAAAATTATACCCGTTCTTAGATAAGTGAACCAAGTTTTACAATGCTGTTACAATTTTTTTTGTGCTTTACTGATAGCGCTAATGCAGTGTCTTCTATGTTTTCAGAGATGCCTCGGCACAGGCGGACACAGCAGTTCCTGTTAAATTAAATTTGTTACCAATTCACATTAAACTAAATATTTTTATTGCTATACAACACCACAAATTTAAATATTCACAGACACATTGGAATTCTGGTAAATAAAGTAATTATCTCATATAGTGTAAGAGACACAGTTGAGGCACAAGCAATAATTATTATGGTAAGTCGAACATCACTAATTTGTAGATTGTCTCCTTGTGTGTAAATATTGTTTTTCTAGTAAAAATTCAAATTTATTTGTATAGAGATTTTACTTCATAACCTACAGCACGGTATAATCGTAGATTTCTAACTGACTTAACCTCAACAGTGCTTACCAGCAGAGTTCATGTCAGATTTCTTTCCCTGTACCTGTAAATATTCTAAAGCACTATCATTGATTTTTTCATAAATCGCTGAAAATAATACAATAATACGATATGCTCTCAAGTAGATCTACTCAATAAACCATTGTTTATTTTAATAATGGGATAACACAGTTGTAGTAAAAAAACTTGTTGTGTATAATATTTTATTAAGAAGAACCAAATAAAATGAGTGTACACTATGACTAAGATACTGGGGTGAATTATGGGGGTAGACGCAGTTACCGTAAAATTACCTGGTTGATGTGAAATAAAGATATAATGCCAACATGGTAGCAGAAAAAACAGTATACAATTAAATTATGTCGGAAAAGATATCTTTAAAAATTTTCTAAATGTGAACTTTAAAAAAACGCGATCTCGGAGATCTTGCGTCGTTACTATTTACACAAAAAAACCTGAAGTGATTTACTCCAGAAAAAATATTCTTGCCTTAAAGAAAAAAAAAATATATATATATGTTTTATAGTAATACATGTGAATACATTTTCTTATTAAATTTTTTTTCCTTATAGTATATAATGGAAATAATTATTATTTCCTGTTTTACTTTTTCTTTGGACGTATTGCAGAATCTTGTGCAACAAACGAAGTGGAATGTCATAATGTTGCAATAGGTGTGGGAATCCATCGACATTTTACTGTCCGATTAATTTTATTAATTTTCGCACTACTGATTTTGAAGGTCGGCTATTAGCGAACATGATTCAGAAACGAAACAAATAGCTAGCCGTTAAACAGTCAAGAGACCTACACCTGATGCGCGTGTGAAAGGAGAAAACATGTAGGGCCTATTTACATTTCAAACTAGACGAATTTGCATATAATTTATAAGTATTAAAGAGCCGACTAACAAATAAATAATTAGCTGATGGCACAGATATGTGCTGTATGGCCTACACATGACAAGCACTAAAATCGCTATATCAAAAAAGAACTTCTATATAAAAGTAAAAAAATCAGCATTATAGTGATGTACTGGATAAAATAACGGCTTGGAATTATTTGAAGCAGCAAACTCTTACTGTGATTAGATATTATGAGAAAATACGAATCTAATACTATTGCCACAATTTTATTGTTCTGTGCATAGTCAGGGTTAAGGACTTAGTAAATTAAGCAAAAGAATTCAACCAAATTTTCGAATTTATTATAAACCTTACTAAAATCTTCTACACTTATAATACAACACTTATCCACATTTAATTCACAACTCTGTAGTTAAATATATACAATTACTATCTGAAGTTAATCATTTTAACATCGAAAATCCCTCACATCTAGTTATGAAAGGTCTGTCTCATTGACAAACCAGTCCTCAGATTACAAAAGTCAATGTCTCTATCCACCTCTAACTGCAATAGTGCCGCGGTGGCCGAATGGTCCAATCGCCTCCCACCAAGGTGAACCGGGTTCGATTCCCGGTGGGGACAGTTCCCGGATTTTCACATGTAGGAATCGTGCCGGATGATGCCGCTGGTCGGCGGGTTTTTTCGGGGATCTCCCGTTGTCCTCCGTCCCTTTATTCCAGCGGCGTTGCTCCATACTCACCTCATGTCACCCCTCACCAGCGCTGAAGACCTCGATGTTGAGCGCTGACCAAAATCTCTCACTCACTCACTCTACAAGTAGTAGTCTAACATACACGCCCGTGCCTCCCTGCAAATGCACAGTTCAATCATGCTTTCACTCTTCTGCCGCTGTACACACTTTCCACACTATCACCACTCTATACTGATCACGCGTTGCTCCTTGCCGTTGTTGTTGCTTTCGCTAACGAGTCCGCCACTCAACACACACCGGCAGAAAACCACTATAACTCTGCTGGTCCAATACTGCGAGATGTATTAAACCCGGTCGTGACGATGCCCAGAACATCCTCTCAACTCGGCGAGGATGCTAGTTGGTACAAGCCGACATTTATTAGTGTTAGGGCAACATGCGATAATGGCTAAGGCGCGTGCTCTTCAAGGATGGCGGATCGGTGCCTGCCCCCAGACGAGCATGACGTCAGCGATAAGTACGTCATATTCTAAAATGCTTCGTTCAGCCATTAGTGGTTTAAAAGGTCGGTGTACATCAATTGAGGTAATTATCGAACACCAGGCTGACTTTTTAAAAATGTTCTGTTAGAAATGTACTGGAACGAATGTGTAGACATTATATATTTTATAAAAGTCTATACCACAATAGAAATTTAGACTAGCACTCTATTTACAAATTTAATAATCATTTTAGTTAATAGTTAAAATTTACGAACTAAGATAACATTTATTTTAGCAGTAAGTCCACATTTTAAACTACAAACAATTTTCCTTGTAAACAAATATGGTAAGTATAACCTCACATTCCACAACTGTTCATTTTATTTCAAAATATTTTTGCTAGAAGTGAAGAGATTTTGGTCAGCGCTCAACATCGAGGTCTTTAGCGCAGCAAAGGGTGACATGATGTATGAACCAGCGTCGGAATGACCAGACGGGGGAAACGGGAGATCCCCTAGAAAACCCGCCGACCAACGGAATCGTCCGGCACGATTCTTGCATGTGAAAATCCGGTGAACGACCACGCCGGGGATCGAAACCGGATCGTCTAAGTGGGAGGCGATAGGTCTGACCCCTCGACCACCACGACCGCTGATATTTGCTGGATTGTGCTCGAACATTCGCCGATTGATCTTCCGGTACACATATATCAAATCCACCGAAATTATAGGCGTTTTACGAACGTCCGGTGTACACCGGTGGATGCGCCTGTGAATTTACGAATACGTGACGAAGAAGCCCAATGTGTCGCCTGCAGGTAGGGATAGAGAGGGGTGGGGTAGGTGGATACGGCGTGTGCCACCGCGTATCCTGCGCGCGGCCAATCAGTGTCTCGTTACAATATTAATTACAGCAGTTGAAGCATCGTCTTGTCAATGCACGAACTTAGCAAAAATTACAAAGCTACGATACTTTGCCATAAAATATTAGATACAAAATTAGAAAATATATTTCAAACAACAGCAAAATATACGTCAAAATACTAATTATAATAATAATAATGATGATAATGCTTAAATATCTACGCAGATTACTAAGTCAAACGAAATTAGTAAGTTTTTGTTTGATCTATAAAATAATCCGCTATCTTCATTCTTATTTCAAGTATAAATAAAGATGTTTGGTACTTCATCATACGCCATAATTTTTATTTAATTTTAAGTGCAAGACGTATGTGTTTTCAGGGCAGTTTGTCGCTCAGTATAAACATATTTTAAAGAGTTTGGTAGATAAAAATTGAAGTAGTAGTTTTTTTTTACCGGAATTGGCGGTATGTAACAGCCGTCAAGTGTCTCATTGTTATGGCCTAATTAGGAAAATGCGCACTGAGGTATTTAAAGATATGGGAGATGATGTTTAAAAACTTCTAACATTGTAAATTG
Organism: Medauroidea extradentata; assembly: GCA_003012365.1. Classification (NCBI taxonomy): domain Eukaryota; kingdom Metazoa; phylum Arthropoda; class Insecta; order Phasmatodea; family Phasmatidae; genus Medauroidea; species Medauroidea extradentata. The sequence continues at coordinate 95,430 of PNEQ01127545.1, read as the reverse complement.
AAAAAAACTAATTTAAATTTAACGAATATGCTACCAACGCAAACACACATTCACACGTATACACAACCACTCTCATGCCTGTATCAAATATATGCACGATTTACGTATTCATATCAATTTTTGTGACTTTATGGATAAAGCTATTCCCTTTATACAATTGTAGCATTTTTTTTCCAAAAATTAAAATCAGTTAATTTTTTTTTTTAAATATTATTTTAATGTGAGTGAATGGTCTAACTAATTATTGTTGACAAACGTAGTGGAACAGTTTTCATAGAAAACGAATAGTGATACGCTAAAACAATGACCCAAAATTAGCGTAATGATTAATCAGCATATACACTTAAAAAACAAAACAGGAACATATCCTATTGAGATTTTTAAAATGATAGTTGTTAGATTAATTTTTAAGAATAATTTACACTTATTTATTTGTTTGTTATAACAATCGCCATGTAGGTAGGTGAACAAAGTTTTTCTAACTCTTCACACGCCGGGCAATGTCATCTTGTAGCCACAAAGATTAAATTAAAAAGTAAATAAAGTAAATTAATTCAAAATATAACATTTTCAATGAAAAAAATAATTCTAAGAAATTAAAAAAAAATTGCGAGAGGAGAGGTATTTTAAAAAAGCTAAGTGGTAAATATTTTGAGGAACTCAAACTTTCAAGTAACATTTTAGTTATTAAGTACCATAATAACTTGGATACGACTGAGCTGAGAGAAAAACAAATTTACTTGCAAAGAATTCCAAATACGGAGAACGAAAACTGTTTAAATGTCTCCTAAGGTCGCACCACATGCCCAGCCACCTTCGTTTATTCGTAATGAAATAAAATTAAAAATGTTACATAAATATCACGCAAACTTCTGCTCGTTTGAAAGAGTTAGCTGTAAAACTGATTTATTGAGTTTTTTTAATTTATTCATAATTTAAACTCTGTGGGTTAGAGCTAGGTAGGTGGCCGTCCTATAGTTATTACGGGCTTTGGCGTCATTATTTCAACTGCAAAGCAACTGAACATGTTTACAAGGCCATGGCGAACATGTTGTACTCAGTGTTGCCAATGTTACAGGAGTAGACATCCCATGCCCCATATGCAAAATCCCATTTCAACACAGAAAATCCCACATATGGAAAAAACATGTAATATTCTTTCGAGACAGCATTATTTTTAAATTGACCGTTAATTTGTACAATATATTGCATGGGTTATGTATTTGTATGTTTCCAGCGCTTTGTGCTCACAGCCTTTGGAACGAACCCAGATGGCAAGAAACACATCCAAAGAGTTTAAATTAACCAATCTCTAAATAACTTACAAAAATAGATTCACATACAAAAACACTTAAACGTAATACGCAACGCAGCAGTGCTAAAATCACTTACTACTATGAAGCTCATAACAACTTATCAAATAAGGTTGTGAATAAAAGTCCCGTAACATTAGTATTTTGACAGTAAAATATCTCTTTGTCCCATATTTAATTATTATATTTAAAAAGTCCCACGAAATGGGACCAATCTCACGACCTGGCAACATTAGTTGTAGTTTGGGTGTCTGGTCGTGTGTTTTGATGAGGAAGGCCCGGGGACTGGCGGGACGTGCCGGTAGTAAAATTAAAGTATTGGAGAAGAGCCATCGTAACGCGGTTTGTGGACGAACGCTGCGGGCAGTTTTGGCCACCGCCGATGTTACAGCAATTACTGTCGTCTGCAGACAGAAATATTGCTCGACCTTCCAAGAGAATGCATTACTGCTCCCTCTACGTGATTTTGTTTTATGATTTCTCAGCGGCCCAACATTCTATAATGTATACTTGTGCCGAATACTGTACAATGTTCAGACAAAGCCGCTGATAAATTTATCGTTGTATATATTTTTTAATTGTGTAGGTTTTACATGATGGCTGGCATCGAATGTTTAGAATTTTTAACTACTTATAACTAGGCACCTTCGAAATTCAGGCACAAGTTATAGTTAGGGAAAGGCAAAACTCGCGGATCTAAATATAGCTATATGCATGTTAGAATTCACTGCCCCATGCATATTTGAGCCCCGTCCATTCTGTTGCAAACTTTCAATGTTCATTTTGTTCATTGTCTGCAGCTAATAGACACGTGGTCGGAGCTTGAATATACACAGGATAGTGGATTCTAACTTGCAGGTCACTGAAAACAAATATTTTTCCTTTCCGTAGCAATAATATGTAAAAACAGCTGTTAGTTCATCACACATTCACAATTTGCCCTTGACATATTTGACACCACCTTGAGGGCACTGAGCCATTAATTAAGAAGCAACTAAATGCAGACTCAGTCACGTGGCATCTCTGTGTTAGCGAGCAGCCAATGAAGAACTTTAGTCTGCTTGAGTACATAGATATACATACGGAATAGCTCACTGGTCAGTGAACCCACACATGCTTAGGTCTTTATCCATATTAATTACTAACTTACATAAGATAAGATAACACCGGACTCACATACCATAAACACTAGTCGTCTGGGCATGAGTAGACATGCATACGACTGCATGTCCTGATAACTATCAGAATATTCATGGGTCACATCTTCCATCACTGAGTCGATACGGTTTGTGTCAGACCTTCCGTGGTGATAACACACTGTGAATACTTATTAGAATAGGCTTTGGGTAACAACTCTCGTCTTGTTCCTACACACTTTTCAGAAATAATTGTAACACCAGATACCTTCAGGTCCATAACGAAAACTTATTATGTCTAAAGAAATGTTTATGAATATTTGAAAAATAATGAAAATGTTTATTTTCGTAATTTTTATAGCAACGGAATTTTTTGGTGTAGATATCCAACGTGTTTCTTTAAGTAAATTTGTTTTCAGTGTGGTAAAATATACTTCGAAAATTGTCTCGCGAAACCAACTTGATGTAAATTTTTGTACAGTAAAATAGTAATATATTTTCTCTACAAGTTAAACGGTATCTATTAAGTAACATATAATAACATATTCATTAGCTTTCAAGCAGTTTTGGGGAGTCGTTTGAACAACAATGAATTTCTAAGAAACATTTCCAAAATTCATGAAAGGAGTAAAAAACTTCCAGATGCTATTTGTGTAAAGCACATATTATTTCGTTTGTAAAAACTAATGGCGTACATGTACAGTATAGCTACAATGTTTGTTGATGTAATATGCGTGTTCTTAATTCGCAGTAAACTGCACAATTTTTCAATCAGAAAATTTTTTAGTAACAGTAAAATGTTTTGTTTGATTACTGTCCATTGCACTGGATTTCTTAATTGCACACTTAATTATTCAACACTGTCAATAATAATCTAATGCTTATAATAATTTTATTTTTAGTTGCAGCAATGTAGTTTTGCAGGCATTACAACTGTTTGTATTAAAGTGTCTCGGATAGTTTGAACACATCTGATTAAGTAATACAACATTGCAGTTGTTCATTGGGACTGTTCAAAAAGTAATTTTTAATCAATTTAATATTTAACATACGTAATAAATAATTTGCCATTATGAATCCATCTCGATTATATTTTAGACTTTACGACTCATATACTCAATGACGATAACAATTGAGGTGTCTAAATGAAAGGTCAGTATGAGATCCTCTTAATTTCCTTACCCCTTTCCTTCATTCGCATTTATTTTGTCAGTGGTTCATTGCTTAATGATGCCGCTGTTAAAACACAAACATAAACCCAGATTTTTTATAAAAATATTTCAAATGGCCAAAACACGAAATTTGCAGGAAATGTAAAAAAAAATACAATATTTTTCCAATTGAAGTAATAGACATCGAGAAAATAAGATAAGATTCTTCTAGTTGGCGATTAATTTTATTTGTGAAAATTTACGTTCTCTGATAATCACAGTGTTTACTAACTTCTCTCGTATGTTCACTATTGCACATTAATATCTGGTAAGACATGATGATCTTCTATATTTATGTAGTAATAGACTTAGTATCCCCGTTACGATGAATAGAACATTTCAAGATTATTTTAACACCATCCCAAATTTGGTAGCTTTAACTGTTATATTTTCTGAAGTTACCATTAAATAGTTTGAAAATTTTGTAATGACGTGTGCTTCCATTAATATCCAACGTACAGTAGTGCAAGTCAGCTTAATCCCACCCAACTTTCGTAAGGTACGGCGTCCCGGAATTTGGAATGCGGATTCTTGCCAATCTTGTGTATAAGAAAACAGTAGCACGGTTTATATTTTGTGGACGTAAAACAAGAGAGTCAACAGAACGAATGCTTACAATGCTACGAAATTGAGTTGTATTTTGAAACTACGGGTCATGATTCTGTCGTATTTGTACTATCCATTGCCTATGCGTTTGCGTTGACTTTGCCTACCTCCCTTTACATCTCACCCTCACCCTAGTTTTCGTCTGAGGTTAGCACAAAAGCATAAAGCGAAGAAGTTAAACTGAAACAAACAAAATATAATTCACCTCTTGATGTGGAATTCATAACAGAGAAGCATTTGGATCTAATGAACAATTTTCCTTTTTGACTGATACCAATAAGTTATGAATCGGATTAATTTTATCAGAAATTATCACACAGTATGCTATATATGCAAGCAAAAATTGAAATTTTTGTTCAGATATGCATTTTTTTTGTGGTAGACCAAATAAATAATATTGTCTGTAAACAGTCGGACTACCGAAGCCGCAAACATAATGATGGTTGTTTTAAAAAAGTGGAAAGAATGGTGTTTCCACAAAGCGGAATCTTACACGCACTTGTTTGTTTCGTTATTTTACTTCGAAAATGGACATATTGTACAGTTCAATTTTGCCACTATGGGATTCACACCGGTGCTGTACAATTTTATGATTACTTTTGATACCACCAAACAGGTAGTATTTTTAACGTAATTTTTCATATACCCTCTAATTCAGAATGTAACATATGTTTCTGACTTTAGAGAAGTTCTTTAGCTTAGAGAAAGTCCTTAAAATGTGCATTCTGTGGTTATGTTTTCACTGAAACATATCAGCAAAGCCACAGAGTTTTAGTGATAAGAATTTTACACGAACTTGTTTCATTGCCTTACGTGCACATCTGTACTTCAGCTCTCCTTCAAGGTCGTTGGCTGAGTGCCTTTAAGAAGAGGCGTCACTCATTTGACTGTGCCAACCGGAATGTTATTACTGCAACATCACACGTCTGTGATATGCGGGTAGAACCTCTGATACGCTGCGAGTTTAAAACATCTCGTCTCTGTCAGCGAATCAGAACTACTGATATGCACACAATACAATGAAACAAGTTGTTGCAAAATTATTTCATTAAAAATCAGTGGCTCTACCTATCAGTGTAATTGAGTACAATATTTACATGAAACTGAAAGCATTTGTATCCAAGTCTTGAGGTTTTAAACTTTTAAACTTAAGTCAGTTATATTATTTTAAGAAATACAGATTTCAGCAAAAAATTACAAATTTTGTGTACATGTTTCTTGAGGAGTCATATTTGAATAATTTTGTCATTAAGGGCGGTCATTTATCGCTGGAAACGTTAACTATTTGCTACGATACTATGCAACGTAGTCAATTTTACGCTGTTAGCTTTTTGTAGCCTGCTTGTAATATCTCTGGGTTTCCAGGGTTTCAATGCTGCCAAAATCCATTTAACTCCTTTCGCTTGCTCAGTATATTACTGTTTTGATTGATGACAAATTACAGAATTTAGTTCCTAAAATTGCAATGAACAGATGTCAATAAGTACACTAGTTTGTGGGATATATTGCGGCTACAGTTCGTCGTGTTGCTAGAATAGTGATATTTGCTTTGAACTGTGTGCATTTCCTAACGCAACGAGCATGATACGTGGGGCTTATGTTGCGTTATTCATAAGGGCGACATCTGCTAGCTTACCAGTTTCCTCATCGACTCTAAGGGCAAGGAGCTCAACCGGGGTGTCAGTCTCCTTTTCTGCGACTCGCCTTAAGGTCACGATCCATTACTTCTACTTATTTTGTGAGAATTACTTCTTTAAGCCTAAAAGAGGAAAATACCGTTAAACAGTTGCTAATTTTTGTTAAAATATTTTTACTGTGTTTTATATGTTCTCTATACAAATGTAGTCCTACTACGGCAAGTAAGTTTTTATTAACTAACCAATCAGCAGAAACTATATCGAACACCCAGTACAATACCAACACAACTAAAAAAAATCAACATTTTTGAGTTATGTATGTAGTGAATTAGAGAATAGTTTCCTTTACCTAATGCAGCACTACCATAACCAAGGAAAGAATTCCAAAAATTAAATAAACAGTTTTGTTTTTAGCATCTTCGCCAAGTTACGGTAATGATTATTGCCGAGACTAACATTTCTACTATTTATGCAGCATGACGATAAACAGCAGTCAGTTATTTTTTAATGCAATACCAGCATATATTGTGTTATATTTAGGTGACACTTTAATAATCCAACAATCAGAAAGTATGCATATAAGATAACTGAATTTATATAAAAATGAAATATTTTAAGTTTTGTTGGTATTGCATTACGGGTGTGACATAATTTTTGTTTTAGAAAAGAACATACTGCTTAGTAATGACTCATTTTTTAATCGCCAAAATTGTAAATTAATTATACGAGTATTAGCTCTCCTTTTAGGTTCAAAAACCTCATTATCTTAGAGCAGTAAAAATGAAGGGAACGTGGCCTTAATATGTTGAGTAAGTTATTGCAGTCAGACACTAGAATACAAATCAGAGCAATCAATCTTGCCAGATGTCTGTTAACTGCCTACGAGCATCGCTTCTCGAAGAATACGTAGTGTGAGTTATCACCCTCATCTCCATACTGCCAATATAACACACTGCTGTTGAAGCGCGCCAAGTTGGCAGGCTTCTCTCACAGCCTTGATCTCCAGACGTTCTGTGGGTCTGCGATGTTAGTGCACGAACGATCTAAAGAACACGGATAAGTGTATGTCGTCCAAGCAAATGCGTTTGAAAGCACGCTGATGTTGACGTACCAAAAAAATAAAAACCAATAAATAACTAAATAAAATAATTAAATTAATAAAATTTGGTAGTTAATTTTTTTATTGTGATTATCGGCCATTCAGGGTAAAAGAATCCCACACAGCATGTTAGCTTACTGCACGCCTTGCTTTTGACTTGCAGTTGTAAACTTGCTTCGGTAGGCTTACTGCAAGCCTTCCAATTGACTTAAGCTTGTATACTGGCATAAATATTTTTTAGCTTGCAGACTTGTATGACAAGCTTTCTGCAAGTGTATTTAAGAAAAAAGGTTGCTTACAGTTAAATTTCTTGCAAGCTTGTGTTAAGCTTGATGGCTTACAAGTTAACCTTAAATGAAGTATAGTGCGTAAGCTTGCAACAATTCGGAAAAGTGTCAACTAGGCAACTTGCAGCAGGCTTGCAGCAAGCTTTGAGGCTAGTCGTGACATACTTGTTGAAAAGTTGCTGGTTTGCCTTGATAAGCTTGCAGCAAGCTTGTAGCAAGCTTTTTCTGCGGTCTGGGATGTAAGCTAACGCAGCTTGCATTTCACTTGATTTTGGCTAGCCATAACAAGCTTACTCACGAGACTTGCTGCAAACCTGAATCAAGCTTGCAGCAAGATTACATTTCACTTTAATTTAACTTGCCATAATAAGCTTGTTCAGAAGTCTTGCCGCAAGCCTGAACCAAGCTTGCGACAAAGCCGTATTTGACTTTAATTACACTTACATAGCAAGTCTGGTCATGTGATAAACTGCAAGCATCCTGCCCCTTATACTAAGCTTATATTGCATTAAAATTTTACTTAGCAATCTTAATTCATGAAATACTTTTAAAGTGCCCATCAATAATGACCGAACTTGATTTAAACTAAACTACGTAAATGAACAAGCACTTTAAAAAGTAACATTGTTTCATATGCTAGCTAAAACAACTATTACGATATAACGTATAACTGAAAGTGAGCTGATGTCCTAGCTGTTATTAGTAAATTCACAAACATCAGCATTTCCAAAACAAAGATCCTTCTCTTACAACCGAATCGCACTACGACACCCCTTAAGTATTTGCGATAGTCTAGTGGTTAGCATATCTGCTTTGAAGCCAAAGGGTCAGTGGTTCCAATGTTGGCACAGAAGCAGAAATTTAATGTCCAGTAATCAACATCACAAGTCGAAGCACAAGCAATATTTAAAATGTAAATTTTAATGATTCTGAAAATATTGCAGAAGATACAATTTTGATTTATCCTGCAGGCTTGAAATTTAAGCTTTCAGCAGTCTTTAAAATCAAGCTTGCAGCAAGTTACAAATGTGTAAACTAGGCAACTTGCAGCAGGCTTGTAACAAGTTTATTGGCTTGCCATTTCACGCTTGCTGCAAGGTTACTTGCTTGCATTGGCAAGCTTGCTACAAACTCGTAGCAAGTTTTTTGTGCTGTCTGGGATCACATTTGATTATTTAAATTCCTTTGATTAGTGTTTCAGGCCATTTAAGATAAAACTATCACGATTGTGTCCTTGAAAAGTTTTTTTTTTATTTTCAGTTAATTCCTACTTTTCCGTATTTGTTAACAATAATAACAGTAATTTTACAAATAATGAAACTGCAAATATACCGGTAAATATTATTAAAGAACCTGTTAAAACTAATGTGTTGATAAGAGAAAACCTCTTAGATCATACACAATGAGATTCCAAATAAGTGCGTGTTGAATACTTTAGGCAGGCGCATTACAGCTAATCCTCGTGCAAGACTGGGAAATCCCCTTACAACGGTTTAAGCAGCTTTTTTTTTTTTTTTATGTGACATAAAATCAAAGTTAGTGTTACAAAATGACGGAACGAACTGAAAAATTATCTTCGTATATTTTAAACTAAATTTATGACTTTTAACATATAACATAATACAATCCAAATTAAAAAATGTTAGCCACAATTGTATAGGCCTACACTGGATCGAGTGTTAATTGAAGTCATACAAAATGCATGAATAAATATCACTGGTATCTGACAATTCGTTAGAGAAGTGTTTGATATATGCCTATTTTGACTTTGAAAATTTAATACATGCAGGTAAACATTTCAAACTGTTTTCAATGAAACTTATTAATCGTGTATTCGTGACTTGGAAATTAATTTTAAATACAGGTAAACGTTGAAGTGAAAGACAGTTTCGAAATTTTCATTGCAGAATATTAAACATCCTAATTTTTACAGCTAACCTAATTAAGTTTTTTAAAATCATGTTTTTTTACAGTTTTTCGACCACCAAACTTGGTAAAATATCACACAAACTGTAACGTGCTATTAAAAAATAATTAGCACTTGAAGACCCTCAAAGTAATGTAGCGATAATCACCCAACAGCGTATTGATAGAGCCACGATTTTATGGCGAAAAGATTTTTTCAATATTTCGTTCCAATGCGTCATGTGCACAACTGCAGATCTGCTACATCGTCTGTGATTGGATGATTTTACCCTCACTTGCCTTGGCAAATCACAGACGTGCGGAGTCACGATAATCTTATTATGATTGGTGCAGTCAAATGAGAGATGTGTCTGAACAAAGACACGCTGCCAGTAATCATGAAGCAGACATGCTGATGTGCACAGGAGTCACTGAAACAAAGTGGGGCAAAAATCTTTTCGCAACAAAATCATGGCTCTACTTATTGATTATTTCATTGAGCTCGTAGGTATGTGTTCAGCAGAATTATCCGTTCAAGGAGAACGTGCATTCAAGTTGCTGTAATGTTCATGTCTGTATTCTGTGCTGTCTTATTGATGCTATGTCCTGTCTCTTGTCATTATGGGACATACCTCTGTCCCTTACAATATATCTAACGCAAGGAGAGGATTGGATAAAGAGTCGGCCGTGACCTATATTAAGTAACTACCGTGCCATTTGCCTGCTGTTAACATAAATCAAGATCGCTGGAGCCGGTTATTGAACGCGGGTCCACACAAATGCGAGTCGAACGTTTTATCGTTACTCCACCTCGCTCCGTAATGAATAGCAACTTGCAACATTTGCGTTGTCTTTTGACAGTAGCGTGAAAAACTGTTACGTCAAACGTCTTGATAGACAAGAGGACACAACATGTATAATTTAAGTCCCACCGTTTCAGATGTTCTGCACACATAAAAATTGAAATATACAACCAAAAATCACGTTTCTTTGTGGCTAAACAGTTACAAACATGACCTATCAGTAGAGCCAACGATTTTTGGTGAAAAGAATTCTGCAACAGTTTGTTTCAATGCCTTACGTGCACATCTGCAGGTCTGCTTCTTGATTATTGGCAGAATGTATTATTGCACAGGCGAGGCTAATTTGACTGTGCCAACAAGAACAAGGTTACTGCGACCCCACACGTATGTGATTTGTGGGTAAAACCACGAGACGCTGAGAATTTAAAACAGCCAATCACTGACCACTAATCAGAGCTGCATATGTGCACATAAGGCATTGAAACAAATTGTTGCAGAATTCTTTTCACCAAAAATCGTGGGCTCTACCTATCAGAATGTTTTGGCGGACGGACAGTACGTGAAATACAGAATAAATGGTAGTGTTGATACAGCAGAAATTGCAAATTAGTTTTACCTGTTTTGCATACTGTTTGCGGTGTAATGAGCACTTGACTTGCAAAATGCATATTTTGGTCCAATTCGTACATTTGTGTCACTTTTTAATATACATAAACGTAGCTGTACGATTAATAAATTCCTAGGCGAAGACATTTACATGATTTATTGAAATAACTTTTGTGCTACGATAAAAAGCATCTGCTTGTAAACAATTTATGTAATAAATTACTTAAAATGTAGGACACTTATTTTCATTTATTGAATATTTGGCTCACTAAACATTTAACTTTGTTTTAAGTTAAAATAAAAATATAAAAAACTAATAATTTGCTAGCGTTACGAAATTTAAGCTCACCAAACACAGAATTTCGTTAAAATTACTTTTGTATTAACATCCCTAAAAATGTTTATATTACTAACGTAATTCGGCCAGTCATGAGAAAGTAACAATATAATCCTTTGTTCACGTGGTGGTAAGTCTAACGTTTTTCCGATTCATCGCCTCGCTCTACGCAATGTTAGCAGATACTGTATGATGTTGTTCAGTGGGATAAGTTGAACGTTGTCACGATGTTTACATGTCAAGCTCTAAACCACAGTACCTGCAGAGGTTATTGTCAAATTTGAAAAGTGCTATTGACGAAGGTATGTCTCCGTTTTCACTCAAAAATTGTTGACGGGTTATTAAGCCCTTCCTACTGTATAATACCTTATGGGACTCACATAAATAATTTGCGTTATCACTAAGGGAAATAGGTCTGTTCATTCTCAAAACTCAATTTGCAAATATTTTTTTTTTCTTTTGCATGGACGAAGAAGTAATTTTTTAAAATATTCTTTCGGTTTTTCATAATTTCTCGAAATCACTCCAGGCGTACAATGGGATGGTTCCTTAGCAAATGCCATGGTCGATTTCTATCACAGATCCTGTTAATGCATCAAGTTGCGTATCACCGTCCTTTATGCCCTCGTCAACGAGACGTAAAGCCCAATTACCTTACCTCGAACTCACGACGTTTCGCATATCAGTACATTACATTAACCACTAGCCCAACGTTAACACTTGGTGAAAACTGATGTCATTTGAATATTTTTTATTATTACTTACAAATTATGCACGTTTGCCTTTCAACATTATTTTCATAGAAGTAAAAATGCTGTTTGTTCTAAAGTGTTTATTTTTAGTGAGCAACGGAGCGAAACTAAACATTCCTAAAAAAACTAAACTATCCACAACAGCCCAAGAAAAAAAAAAACACTTATTACTATGTTGGTCTTCCGAAAATCTTGACGTATATTTAAGTGTAACTTACGAAAACAAACAGTTAACCTTAAACATTGATCAAATAAAAATTATAGCATGATCGCCGTGGAAACGGTGGTATGAGACACATAAAAAAACTAGTGCATCACCTTTGTTCCAAGATCGGTTGAACACTGACGTTGAATGTTTATATTACATCAAGAACACAGTTCCTTTGACTGTTCCTGGATGTCGGTAAACCTGCCTAAAGATGTAAACAACCATACATGAGCAGCGCCTATTAGACTGAGGGCGTACGACAGCCAATCAGTTACAGTCATTCCACCGGGTGATGCAATAATTTTTTATAAGTGTGTATAATACGTGGACTAAGGTCTCTTATTCCAGCCTGCTGTTTTTTTTTTTTTTTTTTTTACATTTTTATCAGTCAACGTTGACAGAACTACAGGTTTGCCAGTGAAATACCTTGCAACTTATTGGATATGTGAAAATTCCACTGATTTTTATTTAGAGTGCACAGCACCAGCAGATGGTGACGAATTAATTCACTAAAAATCAGCGGCTGTTCCTAAAACCAACATGTTCAATACCAGTTTGAATTCAGGACGGGACGTGTCCGTCAGCAATTTCTGGATATAACCACCCAGCCTGAAACCCAATTTTATTACCTTCACGCACTCGACGAACGCCATTCCATTGATTTCCGTTGACGTCGTGGGACGATGGAGAATGCGCTTGAAAGGCGAAGAGCACATGACGTCAATCACGACTTCCTTCCGGGCACAATCGTTTGTCGTCGTTTACGTTGTCAGTTATGCTGCACTTGTTTTTGAAGACACGTTTAAAATTAACGCTTAAGGTAACGGATACATATTTACACACACACAAATATAAATATAAGTATATATATATATATATGTATATATATATATATATATATATATATATATATATATATATATATATATATATATATATATATATATATATATATATATATATATATATATATATATATATATATATATATATATATATATATATATATATATATATATAGGTTACGTTGATGTTGAAACTTGTTTACTATATAAAACCTCATTTTTTTAAAAAAAGAAATATCTTATTTAGATAGTTACTGACTCAAAATAGTTTTCTTTATGTCGATAATTACCCTAAATTATAAGATTTTTCGTTAAAAATTTAGGCTTTATAGGAAACATAATTTTCAACATACCTATGTGATGGATTTATTTTTTAATCTGATGCGTTGTAGAAATATATATGACTCTTTAAAAACAGCGTGAGGTATTAGCAAGTGGCCTTGAATTATTAGGCATTTGATAGTCTACACCGGGAAACAAAAAAGAGTAATTTCAGATAATAGTTTTCGCCATTATTCAGTTAATAGGTTGTGTGATGAGTAGAGCCCGGAAAATTGTGCAAAGTCAGTGACTGCATGCTAGAATTTTTCCACTAGCTGCTTCACAGTGTAACAGTAGACAATGAACGAATATACGGGGCTTAAATATGCATAGGGCATTGGATTCTAGCATGTGGGTTATTGAATAAGCGTAATTTTCCTGGCCTTAGTGATAAGATTGTGGTCAGCGGGTAACAGGTTTTCAGTGCTAGGTACGGGTGACATAAGTTGCGTAAAGAGCAGCGCCATAGCACGTTGGACGGGAGATGACCGAGAAAACCCACCGACCAAGCCTGGCTCAACCTGGTGGCCGTCTTTAGTAGAAGGCCGGAGTCTTGAATGCGGCAACGCTGCATCGGGGGCCTGCTGCCGGTCGCTCATTGTCTGCCCGAGTCGGCGTAGATGTGCACACGCCACTAAAACTGCACCTAGACACACTACAGAGACTAGGACAGCCAATGAGCAGCAGGTAGCAGGCCTCCAGTGCAGCGTTGCCATATTCAAGACTCCGGCTGTCTACTAAAGACGGCCATGGCTAGCGACCTAGCGCTATGCCAACCGCGACCCCTACCATCTGTGCGAGGAAACACGTAGCTATTCATTGTGAGTTCCTGGTGAACTATTTACAACAGCATAATTTGGTAATACATGCTGAAGTGTTTTGTCGGGTGAACGCCATTGATAGCTGCTGAGTCGCAGATAACCCACATTTACATGAAATAACTATGCATGAGTTGAGATGATGGTTGCAGATGATGGTATACAGTGGAAATGTTTTGTGTCTACATACCCTGAAAACGCTGTAGTTTTTTACAACATTTATGATTGGGTGATATACGCCTGACACAACTTCATCTGTCATCAGACCAATAGCAGGCATCAACATATTACAAGAGCCGGATTCATTTATTAGCTCAGTCCAAAAGGGAAACAATTCCACGTACAAGCTAAAGCCAGTAATCTTCTGGTAAGCTGAACGTGTGTTGAAACCCAGCAAACAGTCAAGTTTTCCCGCGATAAACCGTAATCTCTAATGATGCTTTATAGCGGAAAAACTTGACTGTTCGCTGGGTTTCAACGTACGTTCTGCTCACCAAAAGTTTGCTGACTTTCCCTTCTATATGGAGCTGTTACCCTATTTGACTGAGCCAACATTTGGTGCCTGCTAATGGTCTGCAGACAGCTACGTTATGTCAGACGTATATCACCCAATCATACATGTTGCAAGAAACTACAGCAATTTCAAAGGTATGTTAGCACAAAACATTTTAGCGATATTCCATCATCTTTGATGATGGTTTATCGCGGGAAAACGTGACTGTTTGCTGGGTTTCAAAGCATGTTCAGCTTACTAGAAAATTACTGGCTTCTGCTTGTGCGTGAAGCTGTTGTCCTATTTGACTGAGTCAATAAAAATACCGCTATTAAAAAATTACATAACTGTTATTGGTCTGCAGACAGTTACGAAGTGTTAGACGTGTATCACCCATTCATACACGTTGCGAGTAATTACCGTGTTTTCAAGAGTATATTGGCATAAAATATGTGTACGGACCTGAAAAATTCGCGCATTCTTTTGGGCACAAGCTAGAATTCAAACTACTGTGAATGTGTGTCGCGTCCGTAATTGGCCTCGGACTATTTTGACACCTCCTGGAAGTCGCTGAGACAATAATGAGAACAAAAGTAAATGAAGGCCCATTTAACTGTGGCAGCGAGCAGTCGATGAGTAGTAGAGGTGTGAAGGTCCGGATGGATACGGATCCACTGAAATGAAACACTTGTCGGAGTGATAGATGTAGTTCCGCGTTTAAAATGGAACCAGATCCTCTCGGACCTGAAGTGGCAAGTGGCGCACTAGCAGAAGGAAAATATGGACAGAATTGTGACACGTGATTCGAGGGGTTTCGAAGGGAAAAATGAGGAGAAAAGAAAAGTGGTAGGCATGAATACAGAAGAGGGGTGGTGAAAGGAAAGAGGGGGAGCACTGCATCTTGACCCGACAGTGGTAGAACTATATGTTGGAGCTGTTTGTATCAAATACAACTCGCGCACCAGCGCCAGCTCCACAGCGGAACTGGAACTGAACTTGCATGTGTGATTCGGTTGGCAGTGGAGAAGTGGGAAGGAAAATTGGGAAATAAGAATATTGACATGATCAGGGCTAGTTTTGCAGGAGATTATGGAGTTGTGAAATATAATGTAGAAATTGGCGGGAGAGGGGAGGAGAATGGTCCATTGGCCGGACTCATTCGCTATGTACTGTACGTGTTCGGCTAGCGTATTTGGCACTGTTGCGACCAGTTCCAACTCCGTTTCCGTGCTGCCCGGAACTGAACTGTTGTGAACACACTGCCCGCCTTCGGAACTGAGTTGCTGTTTATAAAAAAAAAAAAATTAAAAATATTTTCACAATTTAAATACCAGTTTACCATCACATATGATCTTAAAAATGTTATGTATTATATTCTGTAATTTTTTTCATACACAAATTAATTTTATGCAAGTTTCTCAACTAGAACAGAAATTGTGTAGTTATGAATAGTATAACCTTACTTTTGCATGTACATGAACCCATCTATTTCGACCAATTTAAATTTTTCAACCTGGCTTTGACAAACTGTAAAACATTTTGTTTTGGGAAGGGGGAAGATGATAGGGATCAGCTGATTGTTTCATTTTATGGTCAGTACGCAACACAATTTAACTTTATGAGAGCAGCACCATGAATCATCTAGCACGCAATCAGACGGCCGGACCCAATGGGTCTGCCAGAACCGGTACCAGGAACTAGTTCCGAATAGCTGGATGTGGTTTCGGATCCAGGTCCGAAAAATAACCGGAACTACACACCTCTAATGAGTAGCTGCTGTATGCTTGAGTTCACAGATATTCACGGAGACTAGCCTACAAGTTAGTAAACCCACGAATATTTCCAATTTCTGACCATCTGTCGTTTTACATAAGTTATGTCGTTTTTTTTCTACAGCCATTTCAGTCTAAGTGTTTATCTGTGCTGTCTTCGTTGCCTTTGCCACGGCCGTAGAAGAACAGGTCTTGACACTCGCCTGGAAACTTGACCCCCTTGTTGTTTGACTGCAGTTCACCAAGTTACCGATAATGCTGTACGGCTTTGGCGCTGCAGTCAGGGCAGTCGCGCTCAAACTCCGCCCACTTGCCTCCCACTAAGATAAACAATTTATCAAAACATGTTTTGTATCAATTTATGAAATACTTCCTTCGCTCGCAATCCTAAAGCATGGCTCCAGCAATCTTTATTTACATTATATTGTAAACACTGTAAAAAAGTGGGCGGAGTTTGAGCCCGACCACCCTGATTTCAGCGCCAAACACGCACAACATTCTCGGTAACTTGGCGAGTTGTAGCCTAACAACAAGGGGGTCAAGCAAAATACATTGGTAGATAGGCGAGTGTCCAGACCTGTTCTTCGACGACAGTCGTACACAGCAAAACACGTTTGTCGTATATCCCTATAGTAAAATCGTTTAAAGAACACATCATTTTGTAACTTCGGTTGCAGCGTAAGTAACACGCTTACGGAACGCGCCTCTGTGATAAGATATTTATCAAAATAATTTTTTTTGTATTATTTGTGTAGTGTACATTGACTTTCATATACCTGCAAAATTAAGTAAACGGTTAATACGTCGGATTACTTTACACGTCCTCTTAAATTAATTTTATGTTGCCTTGCGTTACCTTCAAATTAAATTAATGTACTTTAAAAAGTCTTTACGTCGCCCTAAATTTTTTTCTATTAAAAATTTTGCGTACAGGTGTTTTAGATCAAATTTGAACATAGAATATTTGAGTCTAATAAAATATTTTTAACAACTATATCCACAAGAGTCAAGATTGTAAAAACCTAGTTTACTGATTTTCGTTAAAGAAGTAATAAAAAAAGGCCTGACATTAGAAAGTGTTTGAACTTGTTGGTAGTTAGTCTAACAAGCAACTGATTGTGTTAAACATGGTTTATCTCTTGTAGGTATAAATATAATTTTCATCTTATTTTGTACAGTTAATTTAACGAATAATATATTTTCATTTCTCAGTAAGTTTTTCCGCATTTATTCTAATAATTTACAAAAATATTGAACTTTTTTTTCGTTAGACACTATTTTGGGAAGTACATGAAGTCATATTAACTCTGTTTTCTGATAACAGAATTTGTTTGGAAAAAATCCGTATTTCCTGGTAGGAAAATAGGCGAATTGGGACCTATCGTATCACACATAAGGTTACTTCAGTTTTAATTTTTTTTCTAGATATGGAGAAGAAAGTGATCCTACTCAGATTCTGTCCAATGTGAGTAGTGACACTGGAATACCACCAGACTCTTTTGTGACAGCGTAATATCTAAGGGCGCGGTTCACCTCAGTTTTCAACGTCTTTTTTTATTTTAATATTTGTACCAGATATTTTTTCCTTATTTTAGACATAAATTGTGACCAAATCTTCCTCTTAGAAAATTGTTGTATCTATCGTAATTTTCGCGTAATGAGTCGTAAACGTCAAAATTTGCACTTTACGGTTTTGTGTACGCCACTAAAACCAACTGTCATACCAAACCGAAAAAATTCACAGCGTATAACAATGTTGTAGGCTATGAAATGACACACATAGAAACAAAAAATAAAAAAAAATTGTATTTAATAATAAATGCTTAATTTTGAAATGAAAATTTAAAAATTTTAAAGATTGTAAAAAAAAAAAATACAAACATTTATTAATTTTTTATTTTATATAGTTCAAATCATAGCCTATAATATTGTTAAACACTGTGAATTTTTTCGGTTCGGTATGTCGGTTGGTTTTAGTGGCGTACATAAAACCGTAAAGTGCAAATTTTGACGTTTACGACTCATTACGCTAAAACTATGAGAGATACAACAATTTTCTAAGAGGAAGATTTAGTCATAATTTATGTCTAAAATAATAAAATAATCTGGTACAAATATAAAAATAAAAAACGACGTTGAAAACTGAAGTGACCCGCGCCTTTAAGATAGTGTAGCGAACTGCGCATAGTATGTTAAGACTACGATATATGTCACGGTTAAGCTGTTTACATACGAATCATAACCCTGTCAGTAGTGTTGAACCAGATTGGCCCAATAAAATGGGAACACACAAAAATCGAAGGGAGAACCAGTGGGGTATCGTTGTCACAGACTAAACAGTAATACAGACGTGATATGTTGTGGTGGGTCGTATGATGCGGGCGAACTTCGGCGCTAATTGGCTTCTCGAGGTTGTTGATACCAGCCCCGTGTCTGTTCGGCTCCTGCATGTTACGGCAGGTTTCCTATTGGCCTGGCTGCTGACTAGCAGGGAAGCCATGTTGCTGGCCAGTGAAGCCATTTTGCTGGCGTGTGTGTCTGAGTTTGTCGTCCTACCGGCTATTTCGCTTCTGTATTCCTAAACATTCTGTGTTGTGGTCGTGTTCCAAGGCTTGCGATTCTAAGCAGTGACAAGACACAGTACTGAGCTGTTTGTGAACACGTTAGACTGGTAGAGGTATGTACAGTCTAATGCCTGTAGCGTGCTAGAGACAAAGGACATATTGTCCAATAATATACCTCGGTCTACACAACACATGTTTATTGGATACGACAGATAGGCACATTGAGTTCATGTGCTCAAAGCGCGTTGTCAGAGCTTATATTTAGGGCCACGATTTTGTCGCGAAAAGATTTTTGCCCCACTTTGTTTCAGTGACTCACGTGCACATCGGCAGTTCTGTTTCAAGGTTATTGTTCAGACACGTTTCTTATTTGACTGCACCAATCAGAATAAGATTATTGTGTGTCTGTACGTCTATAATTTGCCAAAGCCAAAAAGAGTAAAATCATCCAATAACAGACGATGTAGCAGAGCTGCAGGTGTGCACATGACGCATCGAAACCAAATGTTGCAAAAATCTTTTCGCCATAAAATCGTGGCTCTACTTATATTGCATGTCTCGGAACACGATCATGATAGATCACTGGGAAGAATATTGATAGACACAAACCCTGACAACTTTTCCCGACCCGAGATATATATTTATTGTCTATTAGCGTTAATTAACCTGAATTACCTTTCTTAGGAGACGTAAGACAATTGAGCATTTTCGGTACTGTTATTACGTTGAAGGTTTAATTTTGCTAAATCACGGAATTATAATATAATATGGTATATAATATTATATATGGCATATTGCGAAAAGGACCACGATCACATTTTTTTGCAATGCGATATTGCCATTTTAAGCAGTATAACAAACGAGCCAATATCATACGCTTTAAAATGTTATATTGGTCCTTTTGGCAATATATCAAAGATTATGGAATGTTAAGTTAAATAAGTTAAAATACAATTATTTTGTTTCAATTTTCTGATTCAGTGGAACGCTTCGTGAAATTACTATTGAAGAATATGTACAGCTTGTTTTTTTTTTTTTAAATAAATAAATATAATTTATACAGTGTGCATTACACTATAAACACTTAGGCTTTTTAAAGTTTGTTCTTTAAAAGGTTACTGACAAGAACGATAGTTATGACATTTCCATGTGTTCAAAATGCTAAATATGGAACATACTACAAAAAACCAGCCTACTGTTTTACCTTTCTCTAATGTAAAACTATTATTTCATATAAAACATTTTGTACAAAGTTTTAATTTTATTTTGTAGGATGGGTTTATGAATTCTTAACGTCTGTTTCCTGCTATATTTCCTGGATTTGTTTTGATGGTATATAGACATGAGGCATGCATTTCGTAATTGCGGCATGAATGGACACTTCCATTCAATGAGTCCTATATAAAAAGTGTCTATGGCAGTATTTTTCTTCTCGGATTCCGGCAACTATAGAAAATAAAAATGAAATTTTACTCTTCGTACAAATCTTCGAGTTGATAACCTTTTATTTTGTAACTGAAACCTTAGAAATCTTTTTCTGGTAAATTGTTGTTAGAATCTATAGTTTAGTCAAAATTTGGGACAGCAATTGTGTTTGGTAACTGTTACAATTTGGTTTGGTATGTAAGAGAGATTTACGGATAATTTATTTTACTGTTACATTTTTTCTCCACATATCTGATTGTACCTTCCGCAGGTAATAATGTTTTTAAAACAATTGAAATAGTACACTAGAAACCAAAGTTATATTTTTCAAATATTCTTTAGCTGTAGTTATTACTGTGACACAGTTTCCTCAGTTGAACTGCGTATTCGATCATTGTTTTTACATTTCCGTAAATGTTTTCGTTCGAGTATTTTTCACAGTTTGTGAACTTTCGAATGACGAGTACGTAAATAACTATATTTTAAAATTCCTGCTGTTGGAGTGGGTAGTGTTGACATTCGAATTAAATTTCGTAACTCTGTAAATTGTTCATAATAGGGGCAGTAATGTTTGTTTTTATTGAAGGGTTAATATGGGTCTCTGACATTCCTGTGATAAGTGCGTAACTTATCGTGAAAAACAATTTATCTTAAGGCGTATTAACATGTTAAAATTGTTTTTACAGTAGAAAATAATATTTACGTTATACTTAGATATCCATTTTTACATTGGGCAACTTCAATCTCGATCTTGCCTCTTTGTCCGTCGCTCGTGTCTGCGCTTAGGCTGGAGAAATACGTGCATATATAATGTCATGATTTTACATTTAAGGATCTGTGTGTATTCATCTGCGGTTCCTTTTTCATTAGTAAACACTGCAAGTGGCATCAGGATAGTTAAGTACCAACGGAAACTTTAAATTACAATGCTCTATTTTACCAACAACCTGTTTATGTAATGGAAAACGATCACACAAGCTCAGCACAGCCATTTATCAATACCAAAATGTTTAGTTATGTGTAGTAAATAACCGCTGTTTTTTTTTCTGTATATGATGTTCACCTTAGGGCTTACAATTAAATTTACGGACGGGTACTATTGCATATAATTCACACTATACCACAAATATGTCTATGTTGATGACTGTATTATTATTTGATTTCTTGTTTATAATTTATTGATTTGCAGAAACACAATTTATTTATGTTTAAATTTTACTTGTCCTCTGGGTACGATAAAGATCTTATGAACTGCTCAAATTTTAATTACCAAATTTTTATTTTTGATATGGCAGGTGTTTGGTGCCACAGCACAATATGGATTATATGGAAATTTACAAGATTATCTTTAAAAACGTCGCACGTGGTCCACAGTGTTGGTAGTTTATTACAATGTGTTAGCATGTCTCATTATGGCCTGGCAGTCCCTTTTTTTTTTTTTTTTTTTGAGAAATCACAGTAGTCACGGACGGAATTGGTAATTATATTTTTGCTGATTCGTACTGCTGCAAACATTTTTTTTTTTTTACTTGGTGATTCCGCTACTGCGGCTCACCGCTTTAAAAAAATTTAATTCTCTTGTCAGGAGGCTCGGGAGAGAGGGTGTACGAGGGGTGACATATTTTTGAATGGGGGTTCGCGCCCTAGGCAGTGACTACAAATTGGTCGCGGTAATTACTTCCCTCTGCCCTCGTACCCTACTGGTTCGGGATTGGCGCAATCATTTTACAGCATTTTGCAATCGCGGGATTAAAATTCACTTGTAGTCGTCAGAGGAAAGGACCGAAAATATGTGGGAAAGAAAAACAAACATCTTTTTTTACTTAAGCATACAGTCACTGAAGGGACGGAAGATGTGAACAGTGGATGTGCAATAATGTGTCAGTCTGATTTGGAAGAAATTAGGCTTAGACAACGATAAATAAAGAATATATATTTTTTAGTTGTTTCGTAACTATAGTTATGTATCTGTGATTAAAAAAAAACGAAAATATTATAAAATCGTGGTGAGGTAACAAGCACTTATGAAACTAATATTCTGAATAAATATAAAACCTATTTTTAAATCACGAAACGTGCAAGATATGTTTTTCTCTAAACCCTAGATAATTGTGAGGTCACATTTTACTGTAACAGGGAGAGCTGAGAGCGTTTTTTTTTTTTTTTTAAGTTAACGGACACCGGAATTTTTTTGGGAATTCGATGGAAACATTTACTATTTACGCAAGCATCCTGACCTGCCGAATCCTCTGGAAGAAAACCCAGCAGTTTAAATCATACCATAAGTGGTAAACGGTTATGCGATTAGTTATGTTGTCACAGTCGCAACTGTATTATTTACTTAAAAATTATTCGTTGGACTGTTACCACTGCAATACACAGTAAACAACTACATACAATTAACTCCTGTTTCAAAAATACTAATAAATCACCTTATTAACAAAATATACCATGGACATTGAAGTTGTACCTTATTGTCAAAACCAAACCGGCAAAAATATTAATAGTAATAGCATTATATACAAAACTTAATTATTTGATACTTATTTATAAAAATAATAACAGTTAGCAAAAAAATTACAAGAAACGAGGAACATACAAAACGCAGATATCTTCACGATGAAATGAACCCAATCTTTAAAATTTTCAAACAAATAAGTTTATTGTTCTTGCACGTTTTTTGATTCTTTTGATAATATTTACGAATTGGTTAACAACGTTCAGGGAAATAATACACATTTCTTGGTCTTTAGGCGAGTTGTGTATCATGTTACGGTGTATTTTATGTAACATATTATTTTGCTTTTTTCACGGATGTCACCCGCTGCAGCAAAATAAAACTATGTTTTATTACGAGCGTTACGAATATCTATTCTACACACATGTTATTAATAAAAAAAATAATGGTGAAGTAATGCATGATATCTGTAGAGCAAAAAATAAAAAAAGCAATTTTTCTATGAACAGAAGTAATAAAAACAAACTTACCGTGACTAGCTAGTATAGCAAATTCCTGACTTTGGCCCTTTCAATTCATATCAGTACCTGAAACCTTTTGTAGCGGTTGAGGTCAGAAGTTGTTTTGTAACTTTTCAAATTGCAACTAAATAGTCGACTACAGAACGTCATATAGGCTTCTTTAAAACCACCACTTAAATGTCTGGCTATATTGGCAAATAGTTAAAGCTTTAGTTAAGGTGAGATATGAGACGCTATCCTTTTAGATGACTCTTGGGATTAATATAATTCACAGCTTCCTACATAATTATGACGAATAAAAGAGTAATCCTACATAACAATATGTAACATACTACTCTTCCATATAACTGCTATCAAACCACTGCATTCAAGAGTGGAAATCTTGTATTCCACTCTCAAATACATGATATATATTCATTACGTTATATTCCAAAAACAAAACACTTTTTTTTTTTCAATTTTCATATTTCAAAAACAAAAAAAAACTGCCAAGAAACCGTTTTGCCAACAGCATAAAGCAAGAAAAACATTATTTTCTACGTAAATTATTGAAATACATACAACGAAATTTATAATGTTTCGCTAGCCAACCCACAAAGGAAGAATTAAAAAAAAATCAGATACACATGACTAAATTAGATACTGCAACATTATCATTTATCATATGACGGTTCATTACCAATAATCATTAGGTGACACTAAGTAAGAAACGGCGACTAAATAAGAAAATGTTTTCAAATAAAACAATTTTTTTTAATATGCCACGTTTTTAACGCGGACTAAAATGTGCAAAACAATTTCTCCTATGAAACGTCTTGTAAAACGAAATACGTGGGGCGCATGCAATAGGGGACGATAGATGCAAAAAATAGTTCACCTAAGTTACAAGAAGTTTTATTGCCCTGCAAACTAGTAACTGTTGTGTGCGTTTTCTCAACAACCGCTATATTCATCCTGTACTCCTTATAAGTTACTGCATGCGTACATCGTTTTTAGTTTAGTTTTAAAAATATTTTATAGTCGACATATTATTTTACTTTTTATCTTTTAAATATCACGGTGTATTTTAAAAAAATATTTCATTTAGTATTTTTTTTTTTTGCGTATTAGTCTTATGTATGTGAAATTCGGTAACCAAATGTTTCAAAAACCTATATTAAACATTAACGTTCTAATTTTTTTCCACAACTTTCTCTCTCTTAATTACATTACCATCCATTTCTGAGATATGTTTATAGTTTCAGGTCTCTTGACTCATCGGGAAGTTAGATTAACACAGTATGTAGTAAAACATATTTTTATATATTTTATGCAAATTCTTTTGTATTTCATTGTCATCCAGTCCTGAACTTTATTTGAAGTTCTGTACTCATTTACATGTTAGTTTAAATCCGACTGCTAAATCGTACTGAACAGACATACTGTGAGACAGACAAGAAAACGCGCAAAAAACCTTATATAATAACATTGTTCATTGTTTCCGAGCATCTCATTGTTACCGGACGGACAACAAACTGGCAAACAAATAGAGTTAATAAATACGTTTTAAAATAATGATGCTAATGGTTTCAGCTGCTAATTCCACGTGGTCACCTTGAGTAACCGTCTTAATTCTCGAGAAATATGACTTCAGTTGTTTAGAGTGCACAGAATAGGTAACTGGTTTCGGCATGGAACAATATCCACCGTAAGTTGCGCTAACATCGGTAATGGAACAAATTTATTTTGACGTTTATGAAGGAAACTTTGGCCTTCGACAATTTTCCGTTACACGCCCTAACCTCTCTCTATAAGTACCAGACTGAAAAAGATCCATTACCAAAACTGACTATAAGAAATCAGATTATCTTCCTAACATGTGGTAATGTTAAGCTTTAGTCGAAACCCCTATTTGTATTAAAATGTTCTCCCTCATGGCCGGTCTCGGTGTGCTTTAGGAAGGGTTGCCAACCGACGTAAAAAATCCACGGCAGGAGGTGCCAAAAAGACACCCTCCACAGCCGGGAATTCCGGTCCACTTGGCCCAGTTTGTTCGCCGACCCCTTCCCTGAGCCTTGCCTCTGAGAACAGAACATTGAGTGCCATTTTATATATCGACTTTCCCCGCAGCAATCTCTGGGACCAGTAGCCACTCGTCCGGGGATGTTGGGAACTGAAGATGATACCCCTGGTCACAGATACTTTCTCTCCGTCGAGAGGTATGGTTGGAACGTACTAGCCGCAAACTAGCCGCTACATAAATCCGCCAACCAGTGGCGAGGCATGGGTGTGTTCCAAGATAGTCCGATGCTTAGCAGTGTCTGTACACAACTCTGAGTTGTATTTGGAGCCAACTACACCAGCTCCGTAGCAGAAAAACCCTCCGCTGGTTGATCCCGGAGGCTTGTTAAAGGCATTCTAGTGTGAAAAATTCATACTTTTATGTTAACTTTAATTCCATAGTTGACGCACGGTAGTTCTACCTTTTAGAATAATAACTGTTGCCAAAATCTCATTGAAAATACTAGATTTTGTACTGTACAGCTATTTTAAATAAAACAAAAATTTAGTACATTTAATTGAAATATTTTCAAAGCATTAACGGTACAATTTTATGTACTATTTGTAAAAAATGTGCATTTATAAACGGTTGAAATTACCGTGCGGAACCTATAACTTAGTTTCATAATCGTTCCAGGTGGCTATATAATTCCCTTATGAAGGGTTTATGGCATGCATACTATTTATACTTCGACACGTTAGTCAGTCTTTCTTTTTACGGCAGTAGACTATACACCCAGCGAAAACCAACAGACTTTAAATAGTCTACATCTTTATTATCTGTCAAGGCAATTGTTCTAAAAGTTTAAAGAACATGCAAATTTAGTTCTTATTTTTAAATTTGCTGACAATGAAGAAAATATTATTTATTTTCGGAAATATTAAAAAAAAATTCTTGCGGTGTATGCAATGTAGTCGTTGATTTGCCGTAATGGGGGGTTAGTTAAGGTTTTGCTCCCATTTTTCTAATGTTTTGCGATCATTATTCTTTAAAGCTTAAACAAGAGCAGGTATTTGGTTTAGATTAGTTTTTTTGTCTTGATATGTTTTTTTTTTAAGGCAAGAACATTGTGATAAGATTATTACTGCGTTAATAGTGATTAAATATACTGCACAATGTAAATACAGTAAGTTAGGTTAAAATAGTGGTAGGGAGTCAGTTGAAATGTATTGTATTCAGAATAGTTTGTTTAATCTTACCAAATCACAATAATTTTATTTATGGAATTTATATTCAATTTAGTTTTGCATACTGGCGATAGGTGCAGGATAAGTGTAGGAGTTTCGAATAGTTTCGCGGCCAGTTAATACTTCACGCAGCAGGGGAGGGAAAGCTGTAAACATGATATGCTTGATTGTCCGAGACCTTGAGCTGGTGAGTGAGTGAGAGATTTTGGTCAGCGCTCAACATCAAGGTCTTTAGCGTTGGTGAGGGGTGACATGATGTGAGTATGGAGTAGCACTGGAATGAAAGGGCGGAGGAAACGGGAGATCCCCGAGAAAACCCGCGGATCAACGGCATCGTCAGGCACGATTCCCACATGCGAAAATCCGGGGACCGACCCCACCGGTTATCGAACCCGGATCGCGTCTTGGTGGGAGGCGAATAGTCTGACCATTCGACCACCGCGGCCCCACCTTGAGTTGGTGTGGGAGGCAGTGCTCAGGGGCTGTGAAAGTCGGGCAGCACAGGGGCGTGGCTTCACATACCCCCTGCAGTTAAATTTAATACTATAACTTTAATATTAGTTAGCATTCAGGATTCAAATTTTGTAAACAATTTTGAGTATATGTTAATGTTAACCTCTGATAATTTAGAAAAGAAACACTAAACAGATACTGAGGAAAGGTCGGGTTTGGGTTTGCCAGCCGCCCACCGAGACTACAATTGGTTGAGAGTGTAATGGGGGCGTTTTTGAGAGAGAGCACCGCGAGAGCGTTGGTTACAGAGCTAGGGGGACTCTTGTAGTGGCCGTCACGAGGTGTGGACGGGCCACGGAGTCACCGCGAGCATTCGCGGGAGTCTGCGTATTTAAATATTAATTTCCTTCGTGGTCGTCACAGGATGTTGACGTACCCTTGGTTGCCGCGAACGCAGATGTGTTCGGTCGCGAATTTCGAGCAAGTTTATATTTTAAACTCTGTCATTCTATTCGGCAAGGGTGGTCGTTCGGGATCGCCATTTCAGGGAGACGCGGCAGTGCTCGCTTTATTTGAGAGAGGAAACCAAGCCCGAGGATTCAATGCTATAAATCACATATCTCGTAGGACTGACACGACAAGGTGGGAGCTTTTGAAGTATCCAAAGAAAGAAATTCCGGTGTTGTTATTCTGTATTAGTAGCACATCACGTAAAAACTGGAACATTTGTCAATATTAACATTTATATTAATTTCCAAATAACCTGATCACGAGAGCAGGAAGGTTATAAATTGTACGGTGGCGACTTAAAAGTCAACAAGAATTTCGTTGGTATTTATAAACGTAGTATTACCTGCCGTCAAAAAAATCAACCAACATCGAGAATATCATTTTAAACAAAATTTCCAAACAGTTTATTTTTATATTTGCTCTCGTTTAGGCGTAAAAAAATTAATATTGCGGAAAGTAGAAACACGGGAGCATGACCTTGAGCTAAATATTTTCCAAAGAAGGAAACTGTACTAATATAAACGGTTGAAAAGCTAACATTTTTATTCTACGATTTTTCCATACTTGAATGGCCTTAAGGTACCCGACTGACCAGGCCGCCGGACATGCGCAGAGCTTCGGAAGATACAAATTGACTCGAAAACTTCTCTACGTACCGAGTTATGTTGCTTGGGAATTACATATAAACAACTTTACATGTGTCTATATCCATTAAAACATCTCCCCTAATAATTATAGGTAAATCACACCCGTCTGAAATTGACGAAAAATACTGGTTATGCGGTTATCTTTGGGTATGCAAATATTTTTGCAGAATCTGTAAATATATCGCCTATATACATGTGCAATGTGTCACCACTGAATGTCTTAGGAGACGATCTATCGGCGAGAAGATTCAGGCCAGTTCAGAGATTTTTGCGATAAGGTAGTGTCAAAAGATATGTACGTGCCTTATCGCCTAACGCTCCACCACTTATAGGCCTAGAACGCGCCAAATACATTTACCTAGGCTGCTCCCTCTTTGCCACAAGTTTGGAATGTATGGTTGGATTTATTACCATTTCTCCTGCTACGCGGCTACGCTTCGCCACTGACAATCCCAGTTACTTGCAGTATGAATTGTATCTTTCAAATTCCTTGTAAAACTGCAATGGGTGTCCTTGTAATAATATACTATGTATGTGTTCGTAAAATTACAAGCTATATCTTTGTAATTGTATACCCATTTAAAATTAATAATGACAATAAGCTTATATATGAAATAACTTTTGAATACACATTTACATAAAAATTAGCCTATTTAACAAAAAAGAAAACGGAATAGCACTCGGACTCGAACCCGTATTTCCCGCTTATTGGTACCATACACATTATCCCTAGATTACCGTTACATCCGTGCTGTTGAATATTTTATGTTGAATTCGTTCAATGTACATTTTGTTATAACCATTTTTTTTTTAATTTTTAAAGCATTCAATCAACATTAAAATTCACTATATTCCCAAAACCGCTTTCCAGAGGATACGATTTTTGTACGGTCGTGTAATTTCCGAGAACCCGTACTTACAAAAAAAATCCTTGTAATTTTTTAAACAGATAATTAAAAAAGAAAAGTTTTGTACATTTACAAAAGTTTGTAAAAAATTTGTAATGATTTTACGAAGAAATCTTCGTACTTTTACAAGAATTTTTAAATTTACAAAGAAAATCGCTGTAAATTTTACAAATTTTTAGAGTGGTCTTAAGGTATTCAATGTTTTTAATTAATGAACGTAAATTTAGTAAAATGTTAAACATTTCAATAATAAACAAAGACCATCACAGCATGTATGCATTAAGGATTGTAACATTTATCATTAAAATATATGAAGAATGCGTTTTTTTCTACAGTTACATTACAAAGACGTCTCTTGTAAGTTAGCAAGAGAAAATTTTACAAAAAAATATTGTACTGAGTACAAAATTTATTTACCGTGCGTAGTTTTTATTTTTAATTATTTTTGTCACGTATTAATATGAAGATAGTCACTAGACTGATACACACTCTAAAACACCATTTGGTTTTTTCCAGAATACAAATTTTGAGTGCTTCAAAGAAAGTTCTCGTTCAAACGAATTACTGAAATGTAGCTTTATTGCAAATAAATATTTTCTTTAATGTATTAAATAATGACTCCAAAACATACGTCTCGGCTGTTTTGTAAAGTAAGGAGTTCAGACAGTTATACTATTTTTTTAAACAAACACAATACGAAATTATTTATTTTGTTTCATTACTAATTAATGGTGTCATTAAAACATTTCAATGTAAGTACTTAGTTATGTAAAATAAATGCTTTCTACGCATTTCTTATATGAAAGTTAGTTTTCTTACCGTAAGTTAAACAGCCTCGAATAAATATGCTTAATTGGCTGTAAGGTTACTGTTTGTTTTCGTCAGTGCATACATTTCATAGTTCACAAAAGTTGTTGTCTAAGGTCACATTAAAAAAGTGAGGTTTATAAAATACACCAGGGTTTGAATTAAACGTCAAACTCTGATTCAAATTCATGAATTACGTTGATTCGAACGTCTGTAGACATTCTTTTAGCGTTTACTAAGAACACTTGCATGGATAGTAGGTAGGTAGGCCTACTGAAAGTTACTTTTCAAAAAATTACAAAGAATTTGTTTGCATTTTC
The DNA here is from genome assembly GCA_003012365.1 of Medauroidea extradentata. NCBI lineage: Eukaryota > Metazoa > Arthropoda > Insecta > Phasmatodea > Phasmatidae > Medauroidea > Medauroidea extradentata. The sequence goes on along the minus strand of PNEQ01127545.1, from coordinate 65,440 downwards.
AAACACTTTCGAGCCAATATCATAATTCCAATAAAACACTTAATACTTTTAAAGGTAAATTGGTCTAGTAGTACAGTTCGGGGTCTGCAAGCACAAGGGTGGATATTCCAAGCTCTACACGTACATACCATTTTAATATAAATCATTCAAAGAAACTTACTTCAGGGGATAATTTATTTTTAAATATGTTAATTATCAGGAGCCCAATAGTACTATATTGAGTACTGTATTTGATACAATTAATGAACTTTCACGGTAATGCAAGTTGAGAGACAAGCCTAAACATTTGTGTTCTTCAAAAATGTAACATGTACGTACACATAAATATTATAATGTGTGAGTTTAAAAAATTCACGATCATTTCAGTTAATTAAACTGATTATCAGCCCATCTTCAAATGATAAGTCGAAAACCACCAAGCTTCGCCTTTCCACAAATATACAGCAGGTAAGACGAGATAAGGACGGAAAAGTGACGACAAAACGAACTTTGGGAGAGAAACGAATATTTCTCGAGAAAATCGACTCGCCCTTTGGCAACGTCTGACAAGTTTGCTATCTTCATTTGAGAGTCATCATAGAATCTTTGAGATGCATTCGATTAGTTTTATGTTCTCAAATACATATAGAGGCTTCTTCTTTGTTTACATTTAGTAGTCAGTATACTGCTTTTTTGTTTCTTATCTGCTAAGTAATTTTGCTACGTGTTTTTTCCCGTAATTTAAGTTAATGAACATTGAAATTAGTAATCACTAGCCCTCAAACTCTTTCAACCCCATTCCCTGATACGTCTACGGAAAGCAGAGCCAGAAGAAAACATCTGGTTAGTACTCACCAAACTTTAAATTTCTTATAACGTAAAACTTAGTAACCATTTTCTGTTTCCTTAAATTGTTTCTCGGGTTGGAATATCTTTCGTAACTTGAAAAAACAGCAACTTTAATTTCAGTACTCAGTAGTTATAGACCATACACATAAAACTTTTTAATTTATCCATTAAATAAATGTGCATACTATTCCTTAATAAATAACTCATTTAGTGTCAAGGCACTCTTATTTCCGTTTCTAAAAATATGTTAACTATGGATTTCATTACAAAACTGTTTTAATTTACAGATACCCATAAACGTCTTGGTTTACAATGTTTACAGAACAATAATTAGAGCGCACAAAATTATTTACGCCTCAATTTTAAGCATCCCAACATATAAATTCTCTCTCTACTTACTCTTCTGTTACTACAATGTTTGTTTATATGAGCAAATACAATATACAATTTTTTTCGGTCAGTATAAGAGACAGACGCTCATGAAAATTTAGCGTAGCTTTTCAGACTGCAACCGTAGAGTTGCGTTATATTAATGACTTATGAAACATCGTAGTAACCCATTAAAACCTACGTTTGCTAATGGATTCCGAGGTCTGCTACAAGAAATGTTATAATTCATTCAATTCAAAAGTTGAGGGTACACTTGATAATGCCTTCGACGAACCTTAAAGAAAAGCTGTTGCCAAGTTAACGATTCAAAAAAGCTTTGCAGAAGAAATTTGAATCACTGGGCACTGAACCTTGGCTACATACGTCTAGGTACATAAATAAATATACATTAGATTGAAAAACTTTGAAGTTCAGTATCATGAATATGTTAATTTTTTTAATTGGGATATTTTGACACATGTGTCACTTAGTGTCGAAACTATATATGTTCTCAGTTGGTAGCCTAGTGAAGTCGGCACACAGATCCTTCCGAATTTTGTGAGGCCCGTAAAGAGATTTATCACGATATTAAGGTATATCACGAAATATTGTCAGTTTACCCTGTAATGACTTTTCTTTTACAAAACATCTTACACTTCATAGCGACAGCTTACTACTCAGCTGTTTTTTCAAAGTGGCGACAGCACATGGAGGCAGTAGCATACAGAAGATGGCATGTTGGGACTTCCTTGAAGTCAACGTATGTATGCCAATTTAGCGCGTACAATTAGTTATTATTAACCAACTCACAGCATCGAGTAGATCGAATAAGATTTTCGTAAGCGCTTCGTATGATATTGATACTGTAGAACGAACAGATTTGAATTAAAACGGTTACGTGCGTTGTATTCGGGTATAAAGAGAGACCAGGTACGTTAAGTGCATGTGCTACTATTACGTTTCATGAGTAAAATGGCCATGTGTCATATTTGTATAGCGTAAATTGTGTGGTTAAACAATTGTTTATGTAGATAAACCTAGTGAACTAATCTGAATCTATGGCTACATATATTGTTTATGTACGTCACTGAAGATACGCTACTGCTTGCTAATAGCAATAAAACAAACAAATTTGTACAAAAAATTTTAAATAAATAACAGAAACTAGCATAAATGTATTAAAAATTTTAAATTTCTGTAATCTACTAGCACTCCACTTTCTAGAAATACTACATTTTCTTATTAGCTATGAGTTATCGAGATTCTGACACACTATTTAGTAACCTGAATTTTTTTTGAAGTTGCTGGGATTCGAACCCACGACCTTATAATTGCCAGGCGTACCCATTTTTTTTATAAAATGTTTGGTGTTGTGGCGATGCGGAAGCTTCTGCATCATCACTGCGTCAAACATTCCCCCTTTAATGTGATTTAATTTGAGTGACCCCAGTATTTTTCGTGAGACAATTTGTATAGTGACAATTTTTGAGATCCAAAGGGACAAACACAAATTTACACCCAGCCAGACCTGGGAATCGAACCCAGAACCCCCACACCAAAGCCGGCCGCTCAACCAACTGAGCCACGGTGTTCGGCTATACCCATTGAGCCACAGTGACAATTTATGAGTAAATGAGTTCCATGCAGTGGTAAGATATCAACTTTTTAAGAGACAACTTTTGTATTTGACATCTAGAATTCATAGTGATTATTAATACCACTTTTTTTTTTAAAGAAACACACTAAAATATGCTTTACAATTGTAGAAACATATTTTCATGAATTTATGGAAATTTACGGTCAAACATATGTAAACTGGCAATACGGACAAATTTCCATAAACAAAATATTACGGAAGCCACTTCCGTAAAATTACAGTACTTTTCTGTAAATATTTACGGAAATTTTTAACAGTGTACACTGATTTCGAGTGTTTGTCTGTGCATGACATATTGCCATTCCCTCCCATATTACAGTAGTTCCTTTTGTACTAGGCAAAGGCAAACTACAAGGACCCTACCAATCACTTCCTCCACAGTTATCACTGGGGTTTACTACTATTTCCGACACTCAGAACATACCGTTTGATGTCTTCGACTATCTGCATAAGCTTAAGGCTGTGGAATTAAATTCGGAATCAGAGACTATTTGCTAGATATTCGTTATTTTTCACTTATTTCTTGTAGAACAGTTTAGACAAATTTAATAAGTAAAGCATCTCTCGTAGTCGGGGAATATTCGCAGACTCTGTTTGAGTGAGTTAGAACATAGACTCTTACATCGCACATAGCACGCTCTAGCTGAAGTTTGGCATATTACTGCTGCATATTTCAATGCCTGGGTCACATGTGGGAATCGTGTCGGACGATGCCGTTGGTCGGCGGGTTTTTCTCGGGAATCTCCCGTTTCCTCCGCCCTCTCATTCCGGCGTTGCTCCATACTCACCTGTCAGCCCTAACCAGCGCTGAAGACCTCGGTGTTAAGCGCTGACCAAAATGTCTTACTATCAATATTACTATCCAATGCCTGGATTACATGGATTTCATGTTTTCATTCCGGAATATACAAGGTGTTTGTACTATAGCCTCTTGCTTAGATTCCAAGAATTTTTCCCTCTTCCCAGCAGCTATCTTGCCCCAACTACGGTTGATCCTACTATACGCTGGGAAGAAAACGTGTTTCCTTACGAGAGAATTCGGCACAAGGAAACGTTCTGCCGCTAGGTGCGCTACAATCGCTAAGGTACCAATTCACAACCATAATAAAATAAATTTTATCTGGACGCGGCACAGAGAGAAGTCATTTAATTTTAAAGTACAAAGGAAACCAATTTCGGATTTCATATTATCAACTTTATGTGACTTAAAATTCAGGGAAGCTCTGTGATTGGTCAGTTTATACATCTTAACGATACCAGCACTCAAGCGGCAGAAAATTTCCCTGTGCCAAACATTCAACATTGATCTTTCTAACCTGTAGTATAATTGACCTTTACTCCAACAAAGAATGCGAGCGATGTACACTTATAATGTTTGGATATCTCGAATAAAGAATACTTTCCTTCTCAGTGTTTTTATCAAATGCCTGACTAGTTTGTTGCCATGTGAGTTCTATCGACACAAAGCAAAGATAGAAGCACACATTTTTGGTGGAAAGAAATTTTCACCAACTTGTTTCAACATCTGCAGCTGTGCTACGTGGTCAGTGATTGGATGTTTTTAACTCTTGGCGTCTAGAGGTCTATGGCGTATCGTGGTCGTGTTCCAAGGCGTGCACTGCTATGCCGTGACTATACTCATCTATGAGTTGTTTGTGGAACATTGGACTGGTATGGGCAGGTATACTCCACAGTCAGTAGCGTACAAGAGGCAAGGAACGTGTTATCCAGTAACACACCTCGGCCTGCACGACACATGTTTATTGGATATGAGAGGTAGGCACATTGAGTCCACGTGCTCGACGTGTATAGTCGGAGCTTATATTGCATGCCTTGGAACAAGACCACGATACGCCACTGCTAGGGGTTCTACCAGCTAATCTTGTGCGTGTGGCGTCACAGTGACCATCCTCTGATTGGCACAGTCAGATGCGTTATGATGCCTCAGAATAAACCAATAACCACGAAGCATATCTACAAACGTACGTGTAAAGAAATGAAACAAGTTGGCGCAAAATTATTATTTTTTTTCCATAAACTGTGGCTCTAGACATTGCTAGTTGAACAACAGTCACTTGTAAACTTTGCGTCGGAAAAGAATCGTTACGTTGCTACATGGCGCTAAAGCATGATGTTAGGCTACCCGCCGATCGTGATACAATTTAAGGCCTCGCTCTACAACTTTGCAGTGGTTTCGAAAATAATTTTTTTTTAACGCAAATTAATACACATATAAAAAATTCATTCTTACAGTTTTAACACTTGTGTATCATTGTTTGTATAAGAATTTTTCTGTTGCAATACACCGAAAGGATTTATAGATTTTGCCCCTGAATTATCACATCTTTTGCTGTAAAAATAAGCCAAAATAAGGCAAAACTATTTTTTGCTAGCAAACGGTACATTATTTTTAAAAAACGTTCTGGCGAAATTGTGTATCGTATGACTGTCCATAGTCTCAATTTTTTTCAAAGCATTTCGTTAAAAAGTATTCTAGTTATTTGCAATAGTTTGAAATAAATGAAAGAACGTGACCTTAAGCCACAGGGCGAGCAGATTGTCCGATTCTCTCTGAGATGTGAACATCGGAGAGTTGGTCCCTTCACCACATAAAGATGGAACTTTTTTCTTCTCTGGGGCTTCATGAAGTCGCTAGTGTAATACTCACATACATACTATAATGACCCACATCGTACGCATTCATGCCACAGTTATTTGCGTTCATTCTGCTCAAAGATGTTAAAATGGCGACAGGAGACAGCATGCTCCGTCATTGACTATTGTTAGAGATTGTGGTTTATCGCAGGAAAACTTGACAGTTTGTTGGTTCAGAATTTATGTATTACCCAATAACTAATACGAGTTCTGACAGTAATTCCCTGAAATTATTCACAGGTACGAATGTATATCGGCAGTCAATAATAAAAAAAAAATTTGGCTTGGAAGTGTGTGAAGAGATTCCGTCAGCGCTCAACATCTAGGTCTTTAGCGCTGGTGGGGGTTGACATGAGATTATTATGGAGCAGCGCCGGAATGATGAGGGCTGGAGAAATGGGAGATCTCCGAGAAAACTCGCCTACCAACGGCATCGTCCGGCACGATTCCCACATACGAAAATCCGGGGGCCGACCCCGCCAGGAATCGAACCCGGATCGCCTTGGTGGGAGGCGAATAGTCTTACCATTCGGCAACCGTGACCCCTTCAACTAGCGGTATAAGGTTAACTGTAAAATGCTCACTATCCTGCATTGTGGGCGCACAAAGATAAGAACGCCACGGAGTGTGTTCGGGTGAGCATACGCGAGTAGAATATAGCCTCTCGCCAAATATTAACCCGAAGTTTGCTTGTCTTAAGTAATGACTAGAGATGATGGTACATCGCGAAAATGTCTTGGGGCAACATGTCATTGAAAACGTTGCAGTTTCTTGCAACATATACGATTCGGTGATATACATCTGACACAACGTAGTTGTCTGCAGACCAATAACAGGCGTCAAATATTACAATATCAGGATTCTTACTAGCTCGGTCAAAGGTAACAGTTCCAAGCACGAGCTAAGGCCAATAATCTTCTGGTAAGCTGAACGTACGTTGAAATCCAGCAAACAGTCAAGTTTTCCAGCGATAAACCATCATCTCCAGTATTGACACGTTTTTGACTTCATGTTTACTAGAAATCGCAATGTTGAAATTCAAAATGGATTAAGTGCCAAAAACATACTTCCAAGAAAAAGCAGAAAAACTTATAAAACACATACACTCACATATTTAATCGGAATAACATAGTTTAATACTAAGAACAGATCATGCTGGGTTATAAAAACATCAAACATGTACAGTCCTTCAAAATTAAACAAACCGGCATTGGAATCCAATGTACACAGGCAGTGCCATTATTTCTTTTTGAATATATTTTTGAATACCATTATCACGGCACTTATCCCCTCTTAAATATTATTAGCCATGGCACTTATTCCATTTTGAATATCATTACAGACTGCACTTATTTCCTTTTGAATATCATTAACTATGACACTTATTCTCTCTTGAATTTTATTATTACATTTTGTTAGAAATTCTATAACAATAATGGTATTGCCTTACCTTTCTTTTGAAGATCGTAGGGTATGTATGGCACATAGACCATTTTGATGGAATAATCGTGCAAATATGGATTCTAGAACTTAGTCCCTTTTGAATTTCTACTCTTCAATTGTTGTTCCTTTGTCCATGACGTATTAAGATGAATTTTCAATCTATTTGTATGACTTTAAATAAAAGAGAGAATTCAATTCAAACAAGAATTATTTTACAAAGTTCTAACTCATATTTGTCAGTTTCCCAGTAAGAATTCAATACGAATCGCCGCCATCACAAGGCTTTTTATGGTCTGCTTGAAGCATTGTGACATTCTCCTTTACGTGTTCGCACAAGCACGGAATCCGAAATATTCTCAGAACTCCTCTCGTGTCTGTGGTTCCATGCTCCCACGCCTCGGAGCTTTTGCAAGCGCGCGCGATGTTTCTCAATGTTATAATGCTATTGGGGATAATGGCACAAAGAGGAACTTGTACGCGGGTTTAGCCCCCAGGACCCGGCGAGACCTTCTTCGCGGAAGCAATTTTCCGAATTGTGCACTCCCTTTTCCCTTCAAATCCCCGCGAACCTCTTACCACAGCCTCCCGTTCATATTACCTCCAGCCATCCCAGCTACCAGTCTCCACCCACTATCGTTCCTTTCTCTTGCCGCCAGCGCACGAAACACATAAACATAACAATAGAGGGCGGAGGCGGGGGCAGAATTTCCCTCTGCCGTCGGCGGCTGGCGGCTGACTTTATTAAGGCAGGCCCTCATTGTCGGCGCTGGCTCGCGGGGGGACCCTTGCGCTGCGGCACAGCGATACGCCCCGACTATTAGAGGCGCCGTGACGCCAGTCGCCGTGTAAACACATCACCGTTTAACTGCCGCGCTGCGGGCCTCTCGGGGGAAAACGTTTCCGCTGCCGAGCCCCGACGACAACTGCGCTGCTCGTAAATTAATGCGCTGGCGAGATATACAGTCGCGTCTTGGATGGTTAATCGATCTCTTTGAAAATCTGCGGATGTGTGTGTATGTTTTATGTGTGTTTGTATATCGCCTACTCATAGATATATACATATATACACGGAGAGAAATATTTTGTGGCAGCTATAAAATGTTTTGTGGGCATTTACCTTGCAAAATTTGTTTTGCTGTCACACCAAAAGACATTTTGTTGACGCCACTAAAATATTATGGCCGCCACAAAATTATTTTGTGGTTACTACAAAATAATTTTGCAGGGAAGACTTCCTACAAAAATTTTCTTTCAGTGCATACACACATATATGTATATAGGGTAAACCTACCCCACTTCGTAATACTACGGCTTCGAACTTCAGCAACAGAAATATGTTAACAATTTTGATTTTGATCTTTAATTTGGTATATTTCTTAATTTTTGTCGAAGCTTCACATGCCTGTTCCTCTGTGTTGCTAAACAAGAGAACTCTGTGTACAGATTATTTCAAAATTATTGAATCCCACCGCAAAGTGCTTTATCGCGATATAATGGTATATCACGGTACATGGTTAGTTTCTCTTTGCATGCATATGAAACAGGGATTTCAAAAACAACGCAAGTCCACAATTTTACTAAAATTGTATTATTACTGCAATCTGTACAGTATTACATGTGCTTAATTGAAAAATGCGAATAAAACCACACCTTTTCTTTTGCTGTTGCATTAGAGGCCAGCTGGCCATTTAAGTTCTTATACTATATTTTTTATCTTTTCTCCTGAACTATTTTCGCTTCTGTACTTGGGGTTCTTTTTGAAATTCACCGTATAAATATATATAGAGGCCTACACACGCACGCACACTCACACACACGAATGTTCTGCGCGTCTCCATTAGAATGGCAGGGACGAGAGTGAAATAAAACTCACGTAGCCTTGTGAAGTACCACTGTTAAATGTGTCTGTACGATAACGTGTGGTGCCTCACACCAGCTGCTCAAAATGTGCACCGTCCACCCGTATGCAGCCTGGGACGTGTTGCATCAAGGAGCGTTGCAACTGCATAGTAACAAACTAAACGCATGTATCGAATCTCTAAAACCTATAAACTGCGTGAGTAATTTGTTTTATATTCTAGACCCCTTAAGGACGAACACTTTCGCGGCTCCTGATCAGTAGTGTAATTGCAGTGGAAAATGTATCATCAGTAATAATTTATTTCATATGTGGTGTGAAAGTCGGAAATGACTTATGGGTTTCATTTGTATTGTGGATTAAATTATTTTTATTTTGAGGAAAAATAGTAAATAACGAAATTTTAAAGGCCATTTCATATTTATGAAAAATATAGCCTAAGTGGTTCATCAGGCTAAACTTGCTGGTCAGTTATATCAGTTAATTGAGGAAATGTTTGATGTAAATTATAACCACGGTGCTACGATACACGGCATAAACTATAAATTTAGTTATATATATATATGCATATAGTTAAGATGTCCTTGCCTGGATTTTGTTGCTTGGACATACTCAATTGCTAAATGAATGACTGTAAAAGAAAACTAAACAAATAATTGAAAACCATAAATAAGCTGAGTATGCTTTAGTCAACGGGATACATACACAACATGAAATTCCAAAATGGAATCGTATCAAATAAGACAAGTAACAAACAGATAATAAACGAAAATATTCAAAAATAAAAAAAATTAGAAACCAAGTTAACACGCGACACAACGATGAGACGAAACAAAAACACAGTAGATATCAGACACGAACAGATATCCTTATTTAATACCGTGGCACATTTATTGATATGTGAGACATTGAACTTTATTAAGAGACGTGAGTTATTTAGATTCAATGGATATATTCTATTGTTTTTCTGGCTGCGCAGAGAATACAAAAAATGTTCGATGAACTAAAAAACGCAGAGAAACTTTTCTGAATAGAACACCTGGTGTAGAGGATAATGCCTTTAAGTGCAACACTTCTTAGCATAGGTCTTTTTTCTCCACTGCATGTTTGTTATCCATCCATTCTCGTTCGACTGTCACACTTCTCTAGCTACAAAAATAGGCAGAATTTAACCATGTAAAGATCGCTCTCATAGGGTGAGATATTTTTGCACTTTTTGTTTTCAATGGATTTTGTGCACATCTGCAGTTCTGCTTCATGGTCGGTGATTGGATGTTTCAACTCGCACTTGTCTCGGGGTTATGCTAACAAATTACAGACGTACGGTCACAATAACCAATTCTGATTGGTGCAGTAAAAAAAAAAAAGGCGTGTCTGAACAAAGACACACTTCCAAAAGCAAAGTTGCCCATTGTGCACCACATTAAGACATTGCAACAAATTGTTCCAATAATATTGATATGACAATCTCGTGGTTCAACCAATGAGACACTGGTTTGTAATTTTTTTTAGATAAGTAAAAAAAATTGTAAGGCAGTCGTACCTTTTAACTTTCAGGGATACTATTAAATATTACGATGAGTGCGAAAATTTTCAGGGTGAATTTTTTTTGATAAGTGGTTTCTACTTTAACTTGCATTCCGAATGGACATCGGAGATTACATATTTGGATAATAATAGCAGCAGATTACCTAAAACAGTTGTAGCACTAATTCATTTGTTGTAACTCTACAATTATAATATTGCAAATGTAGTATGTTTAGTAATCGTGCTTCGTTGATATCTAAAGTTAATGATTTAATATATAATAGTTGAATGCCTAAACTCGGCCATAGCTAGTACTACGTTCAAAAACTACCACCTCTGCCGCTGAAGGAAAAACTAGCGAGTACAACCTACAGGTTTTAGACGTGGATTTAGTTGTTTGGACATCCTCAATTGCAAAATAAATGACTGTGAAAGAAAACTAAAAATAATAGAAAAAATCAGAAATAAGCAGAGTATGCTTTAGTCAACAGCATATATACACAACCTAAAATTCCAAAAAAAATGGAATGGGGTCAAGTAAAACAAGAAACAAACAGATAATAAATGCAAATTAATAAAAATAAAAAATAAAAAAGCCGAAGTTAATATGTGACAAAACGATGAGACGAAACAAAAACACAGTAGGTATCAGAAATGAACAGAAAAACAACAAACGACACAACGATGAGACGGAACAAAACACAGTAGTTTTCCAGAACTTTATTTGACCCGATTCTATTTTTTGGAATTTTATGTTGTGTATATATGCTGTTGACTAAAGCATACTCTGCTTATTTATGTTTTTTTGTATTATTTTTAGGTTTTTTTGACAGTAATTTAATTTTCAATGGAGTATGTCCAAGCAACTAGATCCAGCCATGCACCTCCATTGTACATTTCTTTCAAATATCCTAAAGGATTTTAATAACTTATATTGCACACTTTGGGAGGGGATGTCATCCGAATAAACATTATGGAGATACCAACTCTCTTACGTCCGTAGAAATACCTCCTAAAATGTTATAAAACAGATGGTTTCATTAAATGTAATGGAGGAAAATAAATAGTTTGTGATAATATTCGAGTTGTATGTTATATAGGGATGACGTTCACAAATTCCCTAAGATTTATATAAACATCAACCACGTTTACAAAACTGTGCGATTGGAACCTATTAAAATTGCGGCAAACAAATTAAATGAAGACTATAAATAGTGCAGCAAACGAACGTCACAAAAGTAGGTTCTCCTAATTTATAGCATTCTTTGCATCAAGCCCGAGAAAATACGTGATACATTTCTGTATATTTTAAATAGTGTAAGTTTCCAGGAAAACAGGATACTAAACTTTTTATCTCAGATTATTTTCTCGGTGATTACAGAGAAAAAGGCAGGGTGCTGGAGAAGGATGGGGATATTCCTCGCGGGGCTTGTTTTCAAAGGCCGTGTTCGTCTATTGACAAGGCAGAGGTAGTATCGATCCCTGAACGAACGTCGACCCTATCGCACATTCCACCCACTCGTGCTACGCCGTCGACAGTACTCTTCACTGATTTACTAATCCCTTGAAGCTGGCTGAGAAATGTATAAGCGACATTCCACCTCAGAGACATAAACTTTAGTCAGCCATCCTAGGTGGTCTTTTTCACATTGGTGAAAATAATTAAAAACTTTTTTTTCATAAACTTTAGTCAGACATCCTAGGTCGTTTTTTGACATTGGTGTAAAGAATTAAAAAAAATTTTTTACACGAATGCTTTGAAAAAATTCTAGACTACTGGGAGCAGTCATACAGTGCATAATTATATGTATGCGTTTTGAAGGAAATAATACACCTTTCGTTTGCTAAAATTATTTTTCTTGAATTTGGCTTAGTTTCGTTACGAAATTGGTGATACTTTAGGTGTAATAATAGTATAAACTATGATGTATATTGATACAAAAATTTTAGGTACAAATAATGATATATTTCTAAGAATACATTTTTATGGATTCTAAGATATAAAATTATGTTGCTTAAAAATATGTTCAAAATCGCTGTAAAATAATAATAATAATCAAACAATAATATCAGTAATAATATCGTATGAGAAGGGGACTGAGCACTCGTAGGCACCTGCATGCCCTGAAGGACGACAGGAATGAGGCCTTACAAATGGTAAGGCACAGGAATGAGACGAGCGTGGGAAATGGGAGATCCCCGAGGAAAACAGTCGACGAACGACATCGCCCGGTGCGATGCGAATATCCGGGGAACGATCCCGCCGGGAATCAAACCCTGATCCCCTTGGTGGGATGCAAGTGTGACAGACGTTAGTAAGAAGTCACCCATTAAATCAGTGTTTGCGTGAATATGAATAATTAGAAAATTCCCATTGGGGAAAAACGTGTTTTCACGCGAATGGTACACAACTTGGCCTATTATCTACTGTCACCACTTCGGCTTCAGTCCAAACGTACGCTATTTAGTAGGAAAAAAATCATGACCTTCAAGAACTTCGGTGCCCAAATTCTTAAAAGAGATAGGAAAATATTTGATCTTGGCATCTTAAAGCGTGTGAGTCCTGCTCTAGCGTAGTACGAAAATTATTTTTTTCTTATGTAACTATTAAAAATTTTTCCAATTCGTTTATAAAAGTAAAGAAGACACACTTCAAACTGTGTCGTTATTTTAAAAATTCCGCCCAGTAATTACAAAACATGATTTATAAGCTCCTCAAAAGTGATAAAAACGACTTTTTCACATTACTGTATCTGATAGAATATCAACCGTAATCGTAAAACAAAATCATAGAACCCTGTATTGGACTTAAACACATACTTTCCACAGACAAAATAACAGGGCCATCGCTTGAAGTCACGTAAAAAAACGAAAACACTGCACGCTAGTTCAGTCCTTTACGTCTAAAGGTGATGATGTGTTTGAAGGGACGTGTTATATTCGACTTATCGCCTTCCCCGTTTCCGTGCCTCGAACGTAAAAAAAAAAAAGCTAGCGTCTACTAACTCTTAAGTTTAGTACTTTGGCCTTTCACACATGCTAAATTATGATACAGTCTCAGAACTTAATTCGCGTGCTATTGGATGACAGCAAATGCAATCAGGACCGAGATTCGCGATTGATGTAAGGGCGACTTTTGCTTGCTCGCTCACATCTTTTCTCGTCGCCCCTTTAAGGATGTTCAAGTGGTGAAAACTTACAATTTTATATTTGCATGAAACAGAGTTAGTTTTATAGACGTTACTTGGGAAATTACCAGTTTTCCCACATAGGCATATTTTTACTTCATACAAATCTTGAAAACTAATAAACGTAATGAAATGAAATAATTCACATAGTAACTAAATGTCCCGAACTACTGCTTGACGTATGCAAGTACCCATTACAAAAAAAAATTGTGTTTAAAACAATTCCTAACATTTACTATTTTTTTTTTATTTTTAGAAATTTTTTTTTTAAAAAAATTTTCCATGATAGGTTTTTACATGTTCCAAGCCGTAGACCGTGACATGTAGTTTTGATGTGATTTTTTTCCACATCATTATGTTCACTGGTTTTCCAGTTTTGTGTGAAGGAAAGTTATGCAAATTTTGACTTTGAAATGCCATTATGCAAAAACTGAGTCGGCCAATTTTTTTTTGTAAGAGGATTATGTGTTTCCAAGTTATGCCTACAAGACTAACCCTATTTTACACAAATATAAAATTATGATTTTTCTTCACTTAAGCGAATGTACTAAACTGGCACCTTTCTTCCTCCCACCCCGAACGTTTTTCGTAGACGATGTGTTTCTGTATATTTTTGTTAATACAATTTTAAATAAGGCAGGCTATATCGTAAGGCCGGCGTTGCATAGCTATTTTAAAAACATAAATTTTTGCTCATTAATTTTGGTATGTCTTTCTTATATATGTATACTAGCTGCCCTGCTGAGGCTTTGCTCTCGTGGAAAAATTAAATGGAAAACAGAAACTCTGTTTCAAATATTGGTTAGTGGTTTTACGCTCTTTTAATTTCATATTTGCCTTAATCTGTTTCAAACAAAGATTTTTACGCCGAAATAAGTATCTTCAAACTCAAATAACTCGTCTGTCCCGTTACAATATTCCAGCTTCCACTAATATTTACGTATATAACGGCACAACTATTCCAGTTGCTACGTCTTACGCGGGATACAATTCCGAAACCTCCCACACAGCAGACTTATATAATTCCAAAAGAATGCTTCAAGGTAGGTCGTGAGAATCCTTATGTGTGTACAGGCTCAAGACCAAAGAAGTTTATTTATGAAAATGATGGCAAAAGTAACAACTTTTAAAGTGTTTATCTACGACCGTGCTGACTTTTCGAGAGTTCTGTAACATTTTAGTGCTTTTCAGAGCCTTAATTGTATAGTTTCATAAATATTTTTAACGGCATTGAGTTGGAATTTCGAAAAATACCAAGAAATTATTTTTAGATATTTACGTAAGCATTATTCTGAAGAAAAAATGACTTCCATATCTTAACAGATTCAAGCGGAAGCAAGGATTGAAAAATCACACTTTATACGGCTCTTCACCACATTAATTTTCGAATTTCGCGAAATATAAAAAATTCTGCTAATATGTATTTGTTTGGGCAAAATTTTGAAGTTAAAACAGTAATGAAAGATTCCAGGTCAATGAGATATCAGGGATTCTTTGAAAAAACATTTTATATCATTTAACCCCCTTAATTGTTGAACTTCGAAAAACTCCCTATTTTTGGTGGGTGCCTACCAGCATAATTTAAACGCAGCGAAGGCATTCATAACGTTGTTAAATTTTTGTGACTTCCTTATTGTCCACTAATAAATTTGTTGCCGTAATTTTTCCGTAAGAATCACAATTGTATGTGTTGATAACATATTACGAGAAAGAGACGTAGCTTTGTGTGTCGAAGAGGACAGGGCAAGCAAGAAAGTGGGAAGTGAACTCTTCTGGGACAACATTGCTGTCACTCGTGCTTCCATCTCCTCCACAGATGACGCCTTGACCTTTACCAGACAATGGCAACATTCTTTTGTCTCTTACAATAGTAGAGATATCTCGAGAATACAGCAGGGAAACGATTTTCTTCATCACAAGATCAGAGTTTTCTTTCGTATTGATAACAGTATTAATATACTAATGAACATAATGTGAATAACTATCGATACACTTCAATTTCTGGCAGTGTTACCAATTTATGTAACTACATACATTTGTTAAATTATTTTCTTTCTGTGCGCTTTTTTAAATTAAAATATTTATCTCAGGACTAGGTAAATTGTTACAAAGAAATCATTTTACGTAATATTAAGTTATCTAAATATGCAATAAAATAAACTGGTACAAATTATTGATTAAAAACATTTTCTTTAGTAATGCGAGTATTTTCCAAAGCATAAAAATAGTTAAGAGAGGAGTGTTAGTGGATGTTTATAAGGGAGAATTTAAAATATCTGAGTTTAGCTGTCAGTCGGAGACGTTATAAAATGTATACCTCGCTAATAGGCTCCACACAAATAAATGCGATATAATTAAGAGACTAAATGTAAAATGCTTACCTGGGGTGTGTCAGTTTAAAAATTTTAATTACCTCGTGTTCATTTAATTTCAGAGAGTTTCATAAAGATACGATCACTAACAGTAGCTAAAGTATAAAAATATTCGAATTTCTGGAAGAAAGACATCGTGCTAATTTAAAGGTTACCTCTTAAAATGCTTAGGAGAATTTCGTAATTGATTAATATTTCCTTTATCTTTTATACGGGTTATTTTATAAGCCCAAATTTTCCATGTGGGAATCGTGCCGGACGATGCCGTTGGTAGGCAAGTTTTCTCGGGGATCTCCCGTTTCCCCAGCCCTCATCATTCCGGCGCTGCTCCATAATAATCTCATGTCAACCCCCACCAGCCCTAAAGACCTAGATGTTGATCGCTGACGGAATCTTTTCACGCACTTCCAAGCCAAATTTTTTTGATAATTGACTGTCAGAACTATTATAAGTTATTGTGTAATATATAAATTCTGAACCCTTCAAAGTTGTGAATTTAAATTACGAATTGTTATGGACCTGAAAAATTTGCGTTTTCTTTTGCCTCCAAGCTATAATTCCAGCAACCGTAAGTTCGTTCCACTTTCGCAATTGGTCCGTGACTTGTTTGACACTTCCTGGAAGTGGCTCAGCCAACAGTACAGAAGCAGGCCCATATCACTACATCATCGAGCAGCCAGTGAGCAGAT
The DNA here is from genome assembly GCA_003012365.1 of Medauroidea extradentata. NCBI lineage: Eukaryota > Metazoa > Arthropoda > Insecta > Phasmatodea > Phasmatidae > Medauroidea > Medauroidea extradentata. Next base: position 48,854 of record PNEQ01127545.1, on the reverse strand, counting down.
AATGTATGCTTGAATAAACACATGTTCTTGGAGGCTAGCCTACAGCTCAGTGAACCCGGGAATTATTCCCGTCTCTGCGAATTGTGTTTTTATACTATATTTTATAATTTTATCCAATCAGCTGGAGTCCCTTCAAAGAGTGGGACTAACCAACTAGGGTAAGAACATTTTATTAAAATTTTATAATCAGAGAAGTGTGGATGTCGCGTTCTCAATATGTGACAGGCTACATTTCACTGGGCTTTACTCACCTGAACACACACTGTGATGTGATTGGCTCCGAGCCATCGTACCTTTGAGTGCCGGCAGTACAGGACAGTGTCCTTTTCGAAATTAGCGACCACGTCTTACCTTTGACGTCTCTAGAGCTCTTCTGTTTTTTCAAAACCTTCTTATCTCTAGTAAGATAACATGTTTGGATTTTAGATAGACAGCCGGTATGAAAATCTTCAAGTTGGTTTATGTCATCTAAATATCTATAGTTGCCCGAAATGCGAGTGAAACAAAATATGTTTTTATTTTAAGCTGAACATTTCACTGGTTTAAAACTCACTGGACGGCCGAAATAAATGATTAATAAATTTCTACATTAGAAAGACTATCCTGGACCGTCCTAAATTAGCCATATGCTATTACATCAACAAACCAAAACGAAAAACAGGGACGCCGGAAATCTAAAACTCATTGATATTAAATTTTTTTAAATATTCAAATAAGTGCGTATAAAAATACATTAAACTGAGCTCCATAAAGTCTCTATACATACAGGTCCTAGTTGCCCTAAACTCAAACATAACCATTGATGGGAATGTGTTACGAATTTCAAAAATAGATTTACAATATTGGCCAATTAAAAAAATGCATATTAAACATGATATACTGCGTAGTAATATAATATATTTTGAAACACTAATTAGTTACTTAGCAACTGAACTGTATAATTTCCAGTCCATTTTTATTTATCTGAATAATATGCATGAAACTTTAAATATGTCTTCTTGAAAATATTTCTACTATCACATATGATAACAGGATAAACAATGTAATTCATAATAACAACTAAAAATCAATAGTTGTTACAAAATTAATAGTTGCAGAGAGTAAGTTGAAATCTAGCAAGGTGTGAAATTTTCCTGCAATAAATCACCGTCTCCAGCGGTATTGATTTAATGGGGGATTGATCCCTGTCAGATCGGTTTTACGGTTTACTTACAAATCAGGGAATAGACACATTGTTTTCCTTTTTTTCACGCTGACAAGGCATAGTTTATTGTTTCATTTACTTTTTGGAATCCATATGTCATTGTTTCTGTTAATGTTCCGGCACCTAGTCGCTCCCGTAAATAAGGCAATTTTTCCTTTTGAGCTGTTTCCCGTTGTAAAATAATGAATATATTATGGTTACAGCAATTACAGAAAATCGATTAAGTTTGTATCTATGCCTTGCCGTGACAAAAATTTTGATACATCGACTGGAACAGAAGTTATCGAGAAGAAACAGATTAATGCAAGGTGGTAGGGATCTATACCCCTTAAAGTTTATCGGAGTTAGCAGCACAGTCACTGCGCAACGGCGACATCCCGCCGAAATCATTGTTAACCTTTAGTATCAGGCTCGTCTTGTACTAATGACATTCCTTGCTGATATTACTCTTTGCTATTTCTACACAATCCCAGTGTCACACTGTGCTAGTGGCAGTTGTACTTGGTGTTAGTGTTACCCAGGTGCTAGTTTCACTCCACGGAAGTGTTCCTTCGCGCTCGAGTGACGCCTGCTTGTTATTATCACTCGGTGCTAGTTGCTATGTACTAGTGATACTCCGCGCTAATTTCAATACGAGCTAGCTTTACCGCGTGTTATTGTCAATCCACTATAACGTTACTCGTCATTAGTGTTACTCGGTGCTATTTTTAATCCTCCCAAGTGTCACTACACTCTAGTTTAATTGCGTGTCGGTGTCACACTGCATTTGTTTGACTCTGCACTAGTGTCACTCCGTGCTAGTATCGCCGTGCGCTTAGCTGTACTCCGTACTAGTGTCACGTCGCGCTAATCACCAGGAAGCGTATAGTTACAGAGTTCTGTCTCTCGAAGTAGTCTACAATTCACTCTTCCCTAATACCAACGTCGGAACACTCATGATGGAGAAAGACTTTTCAGAATTGCAGTGATCGTAATACCGTTTTCTTTATTTCATCCGGAGGAAGGAGGCGGTTTTTCGAGGGGTCAGATCTCTTGCCTCCCACCAAGGCGATCCGGGTTCGATTCTCGGCGGGGTCGGTCCCCGGATTTTCGCATGTGGGAATCGTGCCGGACGATGCCGTTGGTCAGCGGGTTTTCTCGGGGATCTCCCATTTTCCCCACCCCATCATTCCGTCGCCGCTCCACACTCCCATTATGTTAACCCTCACCAGCGCTGAAGACCTCGATGTTAAGCGCTGACCAAAAGCTCTCGCTCACTCACTCTTTATTTCATTCGGCTTTTGAACAAATCAGATAGAACCTTATTTATTGATGACATGCATTCGTACGAATGCATATTTTCTTTTCGTTGTTATATTACTGTAACATTTACTTTACGTTGCGTAAGTTGTTTGTCAGAGGATGAAAACTTCGTTGATCTTTGATAAAGGATTTGTTCTTCCTATTACAGTTTCGAGGCCTTGCAGTCACTACGTGCAAGTAGTACACCGGGGTGGTAACCGTTACCCCACGTGCGTTTGTATAATGGACGGGCAAGGTCAAAACTGGGACAAACGAACGCTGCGACTCACTACATGCGGAACTACGGCAACGTCCTCGCAGCGTAGGGCTGGTTGCAGCAGCGTTGCCTGATCGTACATGTAAGGACCTCGTAGCCAATCAAAATAACGCTCATAACAATCATAAAAAAACTCGTACATCATTAACATTGTATTGCACAAGCATAAAATACCAAACTTCACAAACAGGCATGTAATTAATTATTAAAAACAGGAAACAAAAGCCTTTTAGATTTCCAGCTTTTGCGAAAGTGTAAGTCCGAACGATAGCGAGGCATCATATTTCCCCTTTTCTATGTAACGAATAAAAATATACGGTATAAAAAAATTAGGTATTGTAAACAGGCTGCTGACGAGTGAAGTACTGATATATATATATATATATATATATATATATATATATATATATATATATATATATATATATACACATACATACATACACACACATACATTTCCAGATAAAAATAAGCTAGCTTTTAATTAACTCGTAAACATGCTCCTTTATGCAGTTTCTAAGATTACGGCACCGATTCTCAATAACCTCGTACTAAAGTGTACGAGAACCATAAGGCGTTAACGGAAACGTAGTAGATATAGTCTAGTCGGTAGTATTGGTCACGTGATCTGATCTGCTCAGTCGATTTCAGTTGCCGGTCTGGCAGACCTGTACTATTTGCCTTGGTTTAGACAGTGCAGAATATATTTTGTACTGGTACAGTATACGTATGTGACATTTTAACTTGTAATGTATACTGTACAAAAATGCTAGAATCAACCTTGTAATATATGTATCTGTGATGCATATGTTGCAGTTCTTAATGTTTATTTAAATAGTTTAGTTTTTTCTCAGTATTTTTTTTGCATTGATTATCTGCTATGATATTTACTCTATGTACTGTAATTTGATTTGTAAACAATTAATCGATTGTGGTCTTAGGTTATAAGATGTCACATTTCATAAAGCAATGGAGGAGTCTAGGTAGTGTTTTATGTGTATTATATCTGGGCAGTAAGGGTTTTATCTAAGGAGGTAAGGAGAGTTTTTGGTTCGTTGGGTGACGTGACAAGGGAGTTCTCTCGGGAGGGCCGTGAAGAGTTCCGGGAACGGGGACGACTTCGCCGCCGAATCCATCCAGGGAACAGGACATCTGGACCTGCTGGATGCTGTTGCCCTCAGTCAGACCGGAGAGCTGGGGCCTGCCGACTACCCACGAATTTTGGTGATGTAGAACCTTCACGTTGCTGTGGTAGGGCCAGCCAGCACCGCCATTCATTGTTTCGGGGCTTGTTGATTTTTCCCCTTAACGCTGCCGACTGGAAGTGCTGCAGTCTGGCTCTGCGACTGGGGTTACTTAGCATGCCAAGGACGTAGGAGCTTCAGTTACATGTTTTTTTCTAATCAACGTAATTTTGATTTACCAATCCTCCTTGCTCCGCCGCCATCTTGTTGGATTACTACTATTTTTTTAAGGTTTTAACAAATTAAGATACCCACTTCCTGATGTACTAACCCATAAATAATTAATTTCTGAATTCATTATGTAATTGTTCCTGATTATTAACTATTAAATATTGTGTGCCGTATAACCATAAGTTCTTTCAGTTTCTTACTAGCGTTTGCTCCTTTAATGTACGGAAACTAATAGCAATTAGGTAACCTTGGCCGGCACGAACCTACACTACACTACACCATCTTATTTCCCCAGAGAATTGTAATATAAATATTAGAACCTTCGAAATTTTATATAGAAATAAAGGATTGTAAAGTGAAAGTTCTCTGACATAACCACCGCTTTATGCATTCATCGAGAGTTTATGCACATTAACTTAAAATGTTAAACATTTACATGCTCATAAGGTTTTATTAATTAAGTAATATATTTCATACCTGAATCACGTTCTTCTGGCGACATTTTTACTCGGTAAACTCCAACAGATTTCTCGTCCAAAAAACACTACGTTTCGACATTGCTTTCTTTCTTCAGTATGTATTCAGGCGCCTTACAACAAAATTTTCATTTGTTAATACACGAAGAATACTGTGTTTAGTTTGTTTACTTGTTACACGTGCTTTCCGATTTTTCGTCTGCTGGCGGTTATCTGCTCCAGAACAGTGTAGACACGAGTAGATACGGCGCAGCAATCGAGCTGAATATTTGGTGATTCCGGACACCGCTAGTCTGTACTCGCACAAGGTTTCCGACCGATTTTAGAGTAATGTCTACAGTATTGAGAAGATCGAGTAAAGTTTCTGTGAGCGCCTAATGTAGAATCGTGCATCGTACACAGATCCTAAACACTCGTACAAGTACGAGAATTCACGTTCGTCTGGCTTCACAGAGTTGCAATGCCATGATTGGGCTAGGATCGACGTCCTTCTCCTGCTTCTTTTCCTTCCCCTTACCATTCCCGCCTTCCTTGTGAAGGTAGAGTTTGCAATTTTGTACATTCATCCGCGACGAATGCGCCTCAGGCCTACAACCTCCTCCTGCAACTCCCCCCCTCCCAGCAGTGCCAGCTCGCGAGGGTGACTCGAGTGTTGGGGAGAAGGCGAAATGAAATACTTCACGAAATCTCGTCGACGGAGCTTGTCGGTGCTGCTAGATACGTGTGATGCGCTTACTTTGATACTCGGATACATGCAACCCGCCGTTGTAAATAATATCATTTTTAATATTATTAGCAATCTTACTTCAATTTTTAATTTTAAATTTTTTTATCTAGTAACCGAAACGGGGGTGACTTTCGACACGTGAGGTGACTTCAGGACACTTTTCGACTTATTTTATTTTCTATGACTGTCAACTGTGAGTAAATAACAATTAAATGCCATGTGAATATTTACTACTCGGAATTTATCTGAAGTGATTTATTTTGTGCATGGTTACCATATGTGCGAAAAAAAAACTTTTTGTTATGTCCCGAATTCACCCCCGCATAAGAGGAGTCTTCGCCGGTGTCGAACTTCCATCTCTGACTCATGGGAACAGATAAGAGTCAGTGTCCCACGCTTGACGAGAAGCATTTCGCCTCTATTCGCAGCGCGCCAAACTGACGTGCAAGGTTTTCCTTGTAGTCTTTTTCCTACGGGACTATAAACGGTCACTATAACATTTTATTTTTTAATAATATGTAGTAAAGACCAAGGCATACCTCTCACTTTGCACTTTACGAATTCAGGTAAAATTTTCGGAGTTACAGCAGTCTAAATAAACCGTTAGCCATTTTGAGAGGCCCGAAAATAATGTTTCTAATAAGCGTGCTGAATTTTTAAAAACATAGGAGCATAGTTTCAAGTGTGTGTTATTTTCGTAGATAAACATAATATGAATAAGTTAAGCGGTTTCGCGTTTAAAAAAATACACACAACACGCTGCAACGCCGTCCATGCGCAGTCGAGGACTTCTCTTAAGCTATGAATTTCTACTAAGCAATACGGAACAGACTACTTAAATACTATACCTACAGTAGCGACAATAGCTGCACAAGACGAACACTTTTCACTTGAGGAAATGACTATAGTACCCGCTTGTAATCTCGATGCTCCCATGCAAGCAACATTTTATTTTTATTTCTTTTGTAGCTTTATGTGCTCTCGGACAGCATAAGACCTTGGTAATGGCAACCGGAGGGAAAGGGGGTAGATGTCAGCCAGGTGCTGTTAAATGAGCCATTCCAGCATTCGACTAGAGTGATTTTGGAAAATCCTGGAAATTCGAGATCAGTATGGCCCGAGTCATTCCGAATACAAGACGATTGTTTTACCAGTGCTCCACCACGTTCGGCGGAAAGTTTTTTAATAGGCGGTTTTACTACTCGTTTACATAAAAGTCGGCGGGAGTGATGACACCGCGGAAAAAAAAGAAGAAAACAGAACGGCTTGGGTAATTGACCATGACCTTTGATTAGGAGCAATCTCAGAAATCGCCTGGAGCGATATTGGGAATTCAAGGAAAATCGTAATTAAGTGTTCGGAGCCGAGAATCAATTTCATTTACACAATTTCACTGTACAATACAGTGTTTGTACAGTAGATAATAGTTCCGAATACATATTATTTGCATAAAAACTTGTCAGCTTTCTTATTTTTTATGCATAATGGCCAGGAAAGTCGTAATTCGGAGGTCACGGAGACACAACAATTACGAAAATACGCTGTCTTACTTAAAATATATAAAAATGAAACTGTACTGCATGGACTAGATCAAGAAAAGTGTAAGATAACAAAAAAATAATTTATTTAGCATTGAAAAACTACTTTAATGGAAATCTTACAATTTTGCCCTTTTTAAATTCTATTTTGTTGAGCGCTTTATACAATTCTGGAAAGTTATTTTAGCCACCGTCTTTTCATGTCCGTTAGCCGTTTGATTTTCCTTATTCTTCCGTACTCCTGATATGCAAATATTGATTTTAACATTCCATTAAGAAACACACAACTAGGAGAAACAATTTTATGTAAGAAAAAGGGAAAAAAATAATATATTGTACACAAAATATGCGCTGTTTTAGGCAGATATAAAATAATATGTATGTAAAATTTTATAATATTTAATTATTTACGTTTTGTGGCCTCAGTGGTAAATATTTGTAAACAATCAAATAAGTACCCGATTTTTAAATCCACGCCGTATTACTTATATCAACAAATAGAAGAACGATAGAACTTAACTAAAAATGATTTTTAGCAGGGCGTTAAAATTTGTTTCCTTTGTCGTGAACAGACTATTCAAATTTTTGTGACTTTCTCCTTACGGCCACGGGTTCCATTCTTGCTGATTTTACGAGTTTAATTTTGTAAATCATGAAAAGGAGCAGATATCACACAGTCGTTTCTTGGAAATGTTGGAAATTTTTTGTACTATGTAGCCTAATTTTTTTTAAACTTAAGTTTGTGTAATTTTTACTAGGTAATTGCCGATTTAATTTAATTTTCTTAAAGGCAATGATTAGCCAAAATTATAAAACCTTTCCCTATGTAACGGTTTTGTGATATCTGCTCACTTTCAGTATTTACAAAATTAAACTAAAATAACAAAAAATGGAACTCGTCACCTTAAAATATTTGGAATGCATATGCTTATTCCAAATTAATTCACAGAACAACATTATTTGTTATCAGATTTTAAAAAGGTGGGACAAAACTAAATTAAAAATTATAATAATATTGTTACCTGAATAGGCCTATACTAGCTTCGAAAAATCAGCGCAGAGAAACTAAACTGTAATAACTGTAAACAATAATGAAAGGAAATCTTATAAAGTGTATTCGGTCACCATTGGAAGTAAATAATCATCGGCCAAAATAACGAATTTATTCAGCGTAAAGTATTTTAATATGAAGTTTCTTTCGACGCACATCGATAACTATTATTATATAATCCATAACATTTACAATATTTTTATGAAATTTCTTTCTTTGTACAATAAACTAATATTAAGTAAAAGTTTCTGTAGATAGCAAAAAAAAAAAAAAAATGGCGTTCCGTAACTAGCATAAATGGTAAGCCTACTTTCCTCTAAGTGAGTGCATATTAACCCTAAATTTTAAAACTGTTTACGCACATCTACGAATATTGAATAATAATATAATTGAAACATTTGATAAACGAAATGTACGAATTTTAAATCAGCTTACTAAGTAATGTACCCGTACTCAGTTTGATTAAAATGAGGAAACATTTTTCTGAGATGTCTTTCTATAACAAGGATAAATAAACGGCTACAGATTTCAAAATATTACCGCAATTTGAACGAAATACACAGTCTTGTCAACTAGATAACAAGAATATGTGTGCCTAAACTAATAAACTTAGGAAAAATATTTCCCCAAATATGTCAAATTACTCAAAAATATGACATAGTTATCCGTATGAACACATGATTAACGAAATATAGAAAAGTCAAGTCAGCTTTATAGGCGATGCATTATGTGTGTTCCAAGTTTGATGAAATCCTTACAATAAATTTCTTAACACACATGGCATACTGTGCAAAAACTTAAAAAAAAAGTAACTACCACAATGTAATACTATGCTAAAATATAAAGATTGTCGACTTTTTAAAATATTGAAACAGGATGAACGAAATACACAAAAGTAAAGTCAGCTGTGTATGTAGTAGGCCCTATATGTGTATCAAGTTTGATGGGATTCTAAAAAATATTTCCTAAGATGTGTAATATAATGCTAAAAATATATAAATAGCCGCCATTTTGAAATTATGAACACAGAATAAACGAAAAACAAAAGAGTAAAGTCAGCTCTGTTTGTAGTATGCACGTACCAAGCATGATGAAATTCAGAAAAATATTTCTTAAGGTATGTAATACCATGTTACAATATATAGGAACGACCGCCATTTTGATAGTATGAACATAGAATAAACGAAATACAGAAAAGTCAAATCAACTTTGTTTGCAGTATATGAGTACCAAGATTTATGAAATTCTCAAAATACTTCCTAAGATATGTAATAATATGCTGAAATATAAAAATGGCCGCCGTTTTGAAATGTAAACACATCATCAATTTTGTTTGACTAGTCAATTCTATCGTTACGTCAGTCTAGTTAACAAAAGAAAACTGTATCACAACTGATGTTGTTCTGAGACGTGCCGTCTCAGGAGAGAAATTCGATTGTGGGCTCGCGCGATCCTCGTAAATTGTGAAACCACAACAAAAACTGATGACACAAAAGTGTTGACATGGGCCAGTTGAGAGAACTTTAATATGTCAAAATAAATCACCAAATATGAGCATTGGGGCCCGTGGGGCGATATTAAACTACTGTGATATTATTGTTAAAAGTTGTTATTTGGTTCTAATCTATATTTGGTTGTATCAGTGTTTTTATTATGGCGATATTTATGCGTCACTTTATTCTTATTTAATATTCGATATATCAGTATATGTATTGCCTCTTAAATTTGTAGTTATTTTGTTAGTTTGGCGAACGCTGATGGTTGTGTGGGAGGGGCGGCGAGTGTCCGTAGGAAGGGGAGTAGGGAGGGGAGAGTCAGTCGAGTCTTGCGAGCGAAGGAAGGCGTCGCGTAAGAGTAGTCGTCAGGCGGCGATCGCGGATGAAGTTGTGGGCTGGACATAATGTTTTTTTTTGTCACCCATTAACCAGTAAGGCTGTTAGCTTGCTATGGGAGGTCTCGAGGAAGGAGGCCGGACCACGGAGAAATCGCCCCGATGAACGACGACGTAGCAGCTTGGGAGTACCCAGTGGCCAGGTCCCGGTCGACTGCGGCACCGAGGTGCGCTGATTACGGCTCGTGCCTCTCGTCAGACGCCTAGTTTCCGAGACGAGGAATTGGCGTGCCCTTTTACTTCGCCAGCTACTGGCGATTGGCGGCGTAGGCTTCACCAAGACTGAGGTAGGCGTTGATCTTCTGTACGGTGCCCATTTTCCGGCGTGGAGAAATTACGCCCTTTTACAAAGGCCGTCAGCCCCTTATCGTCGGCTTCCTTAATGTTGTGGAAGTTACACTATCAAATAAGGGCCGTCGGCCCCAAACTATTCGCTTCATAACCTTGTGAAAATCACGTTACTCGATAAAGGCCGTCCGCCCCCGCCCCCATCTAGCTAAAAGTGGGACTGTGACCCGGTGTACTAAACATTATATTTGTATATATTGAACCTGAGAACGTAACTGATTTATTAAATGTGTTCGAATGACTCATGAAAAATTCTTTAACGAAGCTTCTGTTACCTAACATCAGTATTGTACTCGAGCGCCTTCAGCGCCGGTGGAAGCAGGGAAGAGGTGCATTTGAATGTTGATTGCTAAAGGGCAGCGCGCCTTGAAGGCAGCCGGTCCTGCACGGTGGGAAGGCTAGTTTCAGATTTAAATACCACTTTTCTGTTTAATACCACTGACAATAGGAGATAACGCTCATTCTAATTGCGATGGCAGGAAGTGAAAACCCACTCACCTAGCAACGGAAACCCCAACAGGTGTTCACCTTGCTGAGGACGAGGCTATCCAACCTCTACGAAACCATTTCGTGGACGAGTCCTATTAAAGCAGACCAGACCAGTAACCCAAGGACTCACCCTGTAGGTCTTCTCTTAATCAGGAGATCGTTAAACCACTACCACTCAGTGCCCGACCCGCGATCGGCTCAGTACAAGGCTTGGGCTTCACGCCTATCTTCTGAGTACCTGCATCTTAGTTTTTTCCCGAGTAGGAGTCCATCTTTTAGGGCTCCAGAACCCCTTCTCTCGATCTACCTTACTCGAGATCCGAAACACAGGACACTACTGCGTGCCTCAATGGGGACATGCAATCTGTTCGTAGGTTGCACAGCAGGCTGGGGCGTCCGTACCAGCTTCTGAAAATTGGCCTTAAGAGAACCCCGCCGTGGATCTACCCCTTGTGCACAAGGGGGTGGGGCAGGGGAATCGTAAACGGGGGGGGGGGGGGGGGGGGACAGAGGGGACACGTCCCCCCCAAAAAATCGTAGTTTTTAAGATTTTTTAAGATTAAGATTTCCTTCAGTTGTATATTAAATATTTTGATGCAGAAACTCTTTAAATAGCATCATTTTCCACCTTAAAATATAAAATTTCCCGGTGGAGGACTCCTACACGCCCCTTTATTACGTAGGTTATATGTACACTTTCTCTACCAGTGACGTCCCCCCAAAATCAAATGCTTACGACGCCGATGGTGAGGGGAAACCACTTGCCCGGTCATCGTCCTCATTCCGTTAGCCGTAGTGCAACCACTTACGTTACCAGTCCTGACCACGGGGAGATGGAGATGGACTTGAGTGTAAGAGGCTATGTATTCACATCACAGCCCATTGCAGGTTGTGTCGCTGGCAGGGTGGAGGGAAGGCTGGACAGGGCACAGTTGACGTTTCACATCTACTGCACTCAGCATCCGCCGGATTTTTCCACCTGTATTAGGGACACTGTTACTAGACGGGAAGGCCTCCACTACTACCCACCGCTACCAAGCGACGTACTTCCACTTACACCAACTTAGAGCCGGTTGCCATACGTCTCGGTCCCACCACCATCGTGTCAATAACGTAAATATTCACTGTCACTTATACTTCTGCCATTGAACGACAGCTGTTTTGACACACCTTTGATGGTTGCAAGCCAGTAATTGACAAGTAAATTGTTTGCAGGAATAACACGTGCTATACACGCTTGTACCGTCAGAAGCCAACGGAAATTTGACTTTGACCATTGCTGGTATAAGACTGCTGCTCGATGAATACGGGAAATACTCCTGCATCGAGATGTAAAATATAAGATCCTTGCAAGTGCCAAACTATTCAAGCAAAAAAAAAAAAAATTACTCTACTGTGGAATTTTTAAAGACAAACACATGAAACTGCACAAAGCAAAGTCACCCAAAAGGTACAATAAAAAATTAAAAGCCTTGTCAAGCATATGTTGCTCAGTATATGCCTGAACGGCGAGTGTTAGATAAATTTATTGCATTTTCAGTTTTAGAGCCGTAACATTTATTCATGTTGCACTATAAAAATTTTGTCTTTGACAAGGCATAGGACATATTTTTCATAAACTGCTTGACATAAATATTAATATAATCTTTAATTAATTTGTCATGCACAATCATTGTAAGGGAATTAAAGGTTACCTTTCAATATTGATTACAAGTCCATTATAAGATGAATATATAACACTATTATCATCTCTAAAGCACGTCACAAATATCTTCAATGCATGAACATTGCGACATTTACCAAATATATTTAAAAACATAAGTTATTGCAGAAAATCGATTAATAAAATTTAGCATTTATCTATCCCTTAAGGTATTAAGCTAGAAATGTTCCATTATTAATAAGGAGACTACACAAACATTTTTACGTACACTATGAACGTTAGCATTAAATTGAAATAATATTTTGCGGTTTTCATAATTATAAATATAATTCGTGCACGTTACATTAATTTCTCGAATGTTTAATTTTAGAGAATGATTGTCGGAAAATCATTTAAATTTAAATTATTTGCCTTCGCATGCATTTATTTTAGTTATGCAGACCAAATTAGTTGGAAGGACATACATATTATCAGGATTAATTGCATTAAATGACTATAGTCAGATTTCAGTGTAGGGTTCAAATTCTCTAAGTACGTAAAATAATAATAGATACGAACTCATGATTCCCACTGAGCATAAATATGGGTGGGAACCTCGGTATAAACTAAGAAAGGTGTGGCTAAGTAGGTCTCAGAGTGCTAATTATTAAAGGAAAGACACAGGATCTCCCAGGATTCTATTAGAACATATCCAGCATAAAAAAAAATATAAGCTTAATAAGATTAACCTGCGCAGTATACATTTCACGAGCAAATCCTTTGGTAGAATAAACCCCTATACTCTTCTCGCAAGAAAATTAATTAATACAAGTCATGGCCCTTGTTAGTCTTACACAAATTACGGACTTTATCCTGAAAAATATTTATCTGCATTATTCGTATCTTCTCGGGGAAGTTTTGATGGATTAGCCATAGATCATGTTTTAAAACAGTTAGTAGATTTACTGTGGGAACAAACACAAATATTGTGTACAAATTCAACGGCATTTTGTGACATTTATCATATTTTCCACGTATCAGTTAATGGTTTGATGGTAAATGCTATTGTTTTTTTTTTTTTTTTTTTCATAAAATTAAAACCTAAGCAATAAAGTATAGTGACGCTTAAAGTAGAGAATATGTGGGAAATAACAAACAGCACGCTTTGTTTTTCGTGAATATTAGTATATAGTAAATACTACATCTGTTAAAAGCATTTACATAAAAGAAATCATACGAAAATATGATCACGCAATACAGTCGTATAACTGCCCTTGTCTCATTAAAAATTACTCTTGAAGGGTGACGTTGTGAGAGCAACCACAAAAAAAAAAACACTTATAATATACATCATTTTGCTGTAATAATATACACATTTATACTTTGATTTCTTGTGTTTGTAATAAATTTACTATTTTATAACGCTTATTTGTAAATTCTACATGACAAATATTAGTGCATAGTTTTGTAGCCTAGTGAGTGTACTGGTGTTGTATATGGTAAGAAAATTACAGTTACCTATCATAGGACAAACTGCTAAAAATACCGCAAATCAAACTAGGATATTTGCGAAAACAATTTCTTCCGTAATGCTTCAAGAAACGTTAGGATGACATAAGAAAAACCAGACAGGCAAAAAAACTGATCTAATTAGAAGAATCAGTACAGTTCATTATATCGGTTATATATTTTATAAACTTTATTATGATTATATTTGGCGGCAAATCTGTAAAAGATAACAAACAAAAATAAATATTTTATGAAGAAAAATAGCGAGTGGTTCCTAGAAAATATACCTACGTTTTGGCTGAGTTCTTGCCACTAAGTTTCTGATATTTTATATAAAACTATAATTATGTATATCGCATGAAACTTTACTCATCAAATGTTCAGTTTTTCGTTGAATAAGTTGATTTTCACATATTATTATGTAAAATTTATTAAAATAATAAAACGTATATTATCGTAGTAAAAAATTACTGCGATTCTATTTCAGTCTTGGCAGATGCTTAACATTCGAGTGAGCGAGGTCCTGGGTTCGATTCTGAGTTTTCCCCTTATTTTTTTCGTTATTGTCTCGGCGCAAAAAACCATGCACAGCCAAGCAAATATTTAGTTGTACTGACCTATTATTATTGTAAGCAACAAAATAATTTCAATGAATTAGTTTAGTTTCAGCAACAAAAGTATTTACTACGAATTATTCAAACAAATAATTAATGTTACTCAAAGTAAATTTTGTTCATATCAAATATTTTTTTTTTTATTTGGGGAGGGGGGCTCGGTGGTTGCATATAGCGAAGACTGTGTTTGGTAGTCATATCGCTAAAATATCTTATGCGTAAAAGTTTACATATTTACCTGAAAAAAATTTTTATCTCTAGCAAACAATGAATAATTTAATAGTTTGCTTGTATCAGTGCTATACAACCTAAATATATACACATACGTATCCTGCTAAAATGTATATTCTAAATCTTCTCAACGCAACATTTTTGAGATTATCAGCTAATGAATAGTGGAAGCTATGACGAGCGAAAACTAATTTTTCATATCTGCTGGAAGGAAAAAAAAAATACTGACTATTTTAAAACTTTTACAAATAAATTTTTATTAAACTGCTACATTTAATTAGTTGTAACGAACAGCTGAGGTAGTCTTATGTTATATTTTGTCGCTAGGCACTGGGAATTATACTAAGAAAGAACAATACTGACATAAAATGTCAATTGTTCTAGTTACATCCTTCTAAACCCCGAAGGCTATAGCAATATTGATTAAATTAAATAATGTTAGCAAATTTAATTTTTTGTTTCAGAATTCATAATTTACTAAAGATTTTGTTGTGTGTTATTATAAATAAATTATTCAGGCACACAAATTTATTTCGTGTTATCAATATATTTATTCAAAATTCACCCTAAAAGTTACATTAAAATAAAAAATTTTCTTAAAAAGACTTCGATTCAACAGAAAATTTCTAGAGAGTTAATTATTTAATGATATCTTATGTTCGATGTATTGGTTTTTATGAACCTTTTAAATGGCATAAGGTAAAATATTGATATTCTATAACTTACATTGAATAATATACCGTTCTACAAATAACTTACTTATAGTTTATCTCTACGACTCTTCACCGAAGGAGTTATTGTATCTATTTCAAACAATATCGTTCTATTAACGTACGAGAAATCAAACGTTTTTACGCAGCATTATTTTTTTTACACTAAACAAACTGAAATGAATTCCTTTAAAAAAAAATTATCTCCACAAACATAGATTACAAAACTTTCGAGACATGATTTAGGGGAAAGAAAAATGCCTCATTAGTTATATATTTTTACAAACAACTTAATGTATTTCTCCAACCAAATTCGTGTTTGTTTTGCGTCAACTGCCTATGGTATAATATTTTGGCAATCAAGTTAGGATACATTTTTGTTGTACGGAATATTTTTAAAAAGCCTTAAAGGAAACAATACTTTACGTGGTACTTAATGGAACAATCGATTAACAGACATTCGTAATTATAGGTGTTTTAAAACGACTTTAAATATTTGCGACTTCCTTCTTGTAGTAGATGACTAAAAAGTATTTGACGAATTAGTTTATAAGCTTCTATTTTAAACAAAAACAAACAATATTTTTACAATGTATGAGGAGGGCGTCTTGTATTCGAACGAAATTTCAAGCTTTATGTGTTCCTGTTTTCATATGGTTACTTCTGCAAGAAGATGTGGAGAACGCTGAAATAATGTCACGCTTGTACTCTCTTTTGGGAAAAAAGACGATGCGAAGTTGTGCTCAAAGCCAAGTGCACCACAAATTTAAAATTGCATTCCCTTCGGTACAGATAAGGGCCATAGCCCAGTTTCCTCAATGCGCAATAAAGCACGTTCAAGCCCTTCATAACGGCCGGCGTCTAGACAACACCACTGTGTTTCACTCGAGCCTTCTATGTAAGATACGTGAGAATTACGTCAATAACAGTGTTTGTATTGTGTATGAACACTTTTCAAGGCTCGTAAAAATATTTGTTCGTACATTTTAACAATAATCTTAAGGGAAATTTGATGGGCACCTAGCATTGCACAGAGTTAAGTAGGAAAAAGACGTACACGAGACAGCAAATTCGTAAATGAAAATACTGCTAAAAATCTTGTTGCCACGCTTAAAATAATACAAATTGATATTAGTTAAATACATTACTTATTTCAAATATTTTAGGTTCTCTTTGTTCTTTAAACAGAGAATCAATGCGTTATATTCAGCAACAAAAGCATCGTAACAAAGCACATACTCCGCACCCGTTGTAGCCGAGTGGTCACGCCATTCGCTTTTCACCAAGGCGATCCGGGTTAGATTCCCGCGGGGTCAGTTCTCGGATCTTCGCATGGAGGAATCGTGCCGGACGATGCCGCTGGTCGACTGGTTTCCTCGAGGATCTCCTGTTTCCCCCGCCCCTTAATTCAGGCGCTGCTCCATACTCACCGTATGTCACCCGTCACCGGCGCTAAAGACTTCGATGTTGAGCGCTGACCAGAATCTCTCACTTGACGGCCCCAGGGTGAGCTGACGGTGGTTTGCCATTGTCTCCCGCAGTGATAGGTACGAAGGGACAAACACAACACCACAGACTAAATAGTAATACAGAAGTGAAATTGTGTGGCGTCTCATTTGATACTTCGTCGCTTATTGGCTGCCCGAGGCTGCATGTTACGGCAGGTTTCCTATTGGCCTGGCTGCCGGCTAGCAAGACAGCCGCGTTACGCCGATTGGTGGTAGGCGTTCCCGTCATGATTCTGGCCAGCGACGCCGTTTTGCTGGCATGTGTGCCTGAGTTTGCTGTCCTACCGGCTATTTCAGTTCGGTACTCCTAAATATTCTGTGGCAACTCGCAGTCCTGAACCCAGGGAAGTTACATGAAACATGCACCTTCCGGCCGGGGATCGAACCTGTGACCCACGGTTCACCAGCCAGGAGCCCTGACCACTTTCTGTAACTCCGCATTCAACCAACCTTTTTTTTATCGTACATCCTCGCGAAATCTGTACGTCGTAGTTTGAAACTGTGTGGTGACGTGTAGTAATTGACGAGACGATCACAAACACCCAGTCACGAACCAGGGGAGGTATGAGTAAATATCATCTCCCCGGCAGGGAATCGATCCTTGGACCATAGGCCCAGCTGCCAGGAGCGCTAACCACTATTTTATATTTTTAATTATTTTTACTAAATTGCATGGTACAGAGGCAAGGCTTCCCCCTTACATCTGCACAAAACATTTCCCCCCTTTTAAAGTGAATTACTTGAGTAACCCCGAGTAACTTTCGTCAAGCAGTTTTTATAGATATAATTTTTGAGGACATTTGTACGAACACCAATTCACTCCCAGCCAGGCCTGGGAATCGAACCCAGAACTCCTTCGCACCAAAGTCGGCCGCTCAACCAACTGCGCTACGGGTAGAAGGATGGTTGGGGGGGGGGGGTTGGCAAAAACCACAGAGTCAAACCATTCGGACAGCTGTAAAGTACTCTCAGCAATAAAGCAGGTCGATCGCTATGACTGTATCCTCCGCACAGTTAATATAATTCGTCTATCATCCTGTAACTAACCAACTCTCGTAATTCAGCTTTCCTTTCTTCATTGTAAGTAGGCGTGCATTTCGACTATCTATCGGAGAAGAAAACCTGATCGTCCTTTTCAAACTAAATTAATAATAAGTACTAAGTAGCCATGTCCCATTACATATACTGAATTTTCATTACGTTGGACAAAATTGACTTATTTCTGACGTAATTTAAACGGGAGATTACAAAGGTATATGTACTTTAATATCTCTTAATCTCCCAACCAAACAGTATTGATGTACCCTTAATTATAAAGGTTTTTAACAAAGGTGACGGTTAAAAATATTACGCTTATGGTGTTATTTTCTGAAAATAATTATTCCGGCTTTATTTATAATTTTGTTAGGAATATACAGCACATCACACTTTTACATGTTATTGTGCTTTGATCAGGATGTTGTATTTAAAGTTTTTTTTAAGTACAAGGAGCTATTACATATTTACCAACATAAATTTTTGTACTTCATATGCTATTGCTGCCATAACTCAAATATGGTATTCATTAAGTTACATCGAATTACCAGCAGCGAAACAGATTTGTCCTTCTGATAAATCGCACATGAAGTAAACATTACGAACAGTTTTAAAAAAGTAATCACACGTTTTTATTATTAACTATCGTGCATGTTATGTTGTTATCACAAACGTGGGCTAGGCTGCAGTAAAGATAATTGAAGATCACTTTCTCTGTAAGGACAGCCTCGGCTAACCTAAGATGGCTGTTCGCCGTCCAATATCGCAAAATCTTTTTACCTCCATCAATACTAAGAAAAACGATAGAAAGTAAGAAAATCCAGGAGCGTGGAAGCTCTTAATACGTCAACTAAATAATACTTTGCTCTCTGGCGATGTGAGCTTCTAAACATTAATCAAAGATCGATGTCAGACTTGGATTACGTATGGAGGTGCAGATATAATATACAGGATAGCTCATTCAATATTCTGGAAATAAGATAAACAACGGTGACAAAGTATATTCTAAATAAGCTGTTGGCTATAGCTATATTCATAAAACCTACCTAAAATAATTTAAAACATAATAATAAATGTGGATGTTTGGGAAAACAGGCTGTAAACGGTTTTATGCCAGTCGCTTGCTTTCATAGCTGATTTGCTCATATATTAAATTTTTACATTTAAAAATCACTTATGCAAATTCTACGGAACTGTCACTGTGTAAATAATATTTTTCTAACATGGTACGTACATGTACTGCATTAAAATTCGTCGGTATTTGTTACGAAACACTTTTCGAGTAAACCGTCTGGAATAATCTGACAGACAAATGAGACTGAATCGATTATAGAATAGGCCTACGACGTTTGAATTTTCTCATTAACAACATAACATAAAGTACGCAGTTTCAGTAAATTAATATATAAGGATTTATCGTATTATTAATCAGTATTAGACAGACAAATAAGACTGAATCGATTATAGAATACGACGTTTAAACTTTCTCATTAACAACATAAAGTACGCAGTTTCAGTAAATAAGTATATAAGGATTTATCATATTATTAATTAGTATTAGTTTTACCCGTACATTCGTTTGCTGCGTACCAATGTCGAATTTTCGTATTACTAAACTTCATGAGTTATTCACACCATAACTCACAACAAGCAAATGAATTTAATAATTGAAAAATGGTGATTGATGAACCCTTTATTATTGTATTACTTAATCTTATTTTACAGTGGTTACCATGTTATAAGAGATCAGGTTCTAACCAATACAGCTGGCAAATAAAAATGTGTCCTTGTGTTCTTTTTCTAATATTTTGTATTGAGATAGTGAAAATAATTCGTCAGGATCGCATGCAAATACAATGTATTCCCTTAGGAAATAATACAACGTCATTTTACTATGGAAACAGCAATTGGCAACGTTGGCAGAAACACTTTTTTTTTTCTTTAAGAGGCTTGTCTGGCCGACTGACCACAACGGCTCGAGGACTTTAGCTGGAGAGACCACATCTCTCGGTCAAGTCTTGGAGCTCGACCTTTGGACTTCAGCCAGCTTCCCAGTCGAGACTAAAGGTTAAGTGTAGGCTGTTCAACGTAAAGTGGGCACTTTTTATGGTGGTGTTAAGTTTTCTCTTTCAGAAAATAAATACATTTTAATAACAACGTAAGAAATAAAAACTCGCATAAAATTGCCTGATCAACAATTTTGTTTGATACACAAAATATTTTACAATTTTACTGTGGTTCTTTTTTGCTTGACGCTTTCATTCCTATTATAGGTTCTTCACAAAAAGATATTATTCTCGCGAAGAAGGTGGGAGGTAAGAAATTGTAGAGAAAAACCAAAATCTCAGATCATTGTGCACCTCACACGTGACGACAAAATATCACCTTTATTCTCCAATCCGTATTTCTGCGATGGCCGCGCGGGGCTTAATTGGCACTGCGTGCGGGGAAACGGCAGCCACAGCGGTTTCCCTTCTCCACAGCAAATAAAGGACTAAAGAAACTGCAGACGTTGACGCCAGAACGACCGAACGACGGAAATAGCCGTCTAAGGGCGGCTTTTACGACCACGCAACGTAGTATTCAGTTGCCAAATTATTATCCCTCGCCTAAAATGATTGCTTCCAATCAAAATATATGTTTTCAGTACATTTTGGTCCATAATTTATAATTTTTTTATGGAAAAGTTTTTGTTGGAAATTTGAAAAATCCACTTTCTTTACTATGAATCTCTCTGAACTATTACCATCTGCAACCTACTAATAAAGATTATTAGAAAAATTTTGAACATTTTCGTTGTGGTATATAAGCCATTATAAATGTTTTAAAACCAAGGTTGTTCAAATATGTCATGTTGTAACTTATAGGCTGCCTTTGAAAGTGTTGGTATGATGTGGTAAGGGCGCGGTCTACCACAATTTTCATCACCATTTTTTTATTTTTTATTTGTACCTGATATTTTTTTCTTATTTTAGACACAAAAAGTGACTAAATTTGGCTCTTGTGAAATTTTGTTATCTCTCATAGTTTTCGCGTAATGGCTTGTTAAAGTCATATTTTTGCATGTTTCCGTTTTAACGACTACACTAAAACCAACTGATATACCAAACTCAAAAAAATCACAGTGGATAAAGACATTGCAGGCTACAATGACATGCTCATGAATTTTAAGAATAAAGATTATTTGAATTTTAAAAAATTGCTGAAACTGAAAATAAAAATTTTAAATGTTCAATAATTTTTTGATGGGAATACTGTATATTAGAATTTGGTTTGTCAATTCCATGAGAATCAAAGCGTGAACATCCTTTCGTATGTGAATAAATGTAGTAGTGTTCATTGAATGTGAAGAATTTTCGGTTGACCTAATCAGTCAATTAAGTTTACTCGATGTTACAGAAAATGAAGTGAATTATTACGAAACAAGTTTTTGGCATAGCCCTTCGCTAACGAGAATATGGACGTTTTTAGAAAACAGTTTAATGTAGCATAACCTAAGGTGTTTATTTTTGCTAATAAACTATTCTTCTTACATCTACAGATAAATCTGCACAATTTCTGGAAGGCAACATTTTAACATGTACGACGATTAGTGCAGTCCCTTAATTTTTCGTGAATGTGTTTGGTATCGGCAGAACTTATCGCGGATATATTCAGCATAATTTGATAAGAAAATGCATGTTTGTTATATCAAGTTCCTATCTATGTAGTCCTATGTATTTAAATATTTTGTAAGTAAGTTGAATTATTGAGTAATGATTGGACAAAACATATGGGAATATAATGTGAAAGGATGGCATATGTTTTGGGTAGCTGCACTAAGTCAACTTATTTTGAAGTAATGTATATTACATATAAAATAATATGTTGATACTGTCAAAATTCCAAAGCACCGTAATCTTGCACATCTCTCTTTCACACTTACATCATCCAGTTATGATATCATTATTTATATTCCTGTTTTTAAAGTATGGTAACATGTCACGAACTAGCTTCTTACATTGTTTCCTGGCTTGATCCTTTGTGTGTTGAAAATGTTATTTTCTTTTAATTTCCGTATTCTTAATGCGTCTATTTGCGATATGTTTGGAGAAATAATAGTTAAGTTACTTGTCACATTACTGTATTAACCTCTGTTTATTTACTGTAGAAATTTTTGGTATTCAGTTAAACAATGCAGGAGACAGAAATATAGCAATAATACAACTAGAACACTGTCTACACATGTTTCTTGTACCACGTCATTCTGCCATGGCCGCATGACAGCATTATTTGCACCATTATACACCACAGAGCTCAACGCTATGCTTTGCAAATTAAGCTTAGAGGAAAATTTATTGCAGTTATGAAATTCTCGACTGAAATATATGTTTCGCAGTAATAATTGTTCTAACTGTAATGAGATACGATGTAGACATAGCACATAATCTAAATTCATAAGTGTCATCAGCTTTGTTTTGTATCTACGTATATACTCTGCCTTTAATTGAGCGTTATTTTGTTAATTATATATGTATATAATTAATTCTTGCTAATGTTAATTACATTAATTTTCCTGGTTAAAAATTTGTAGTTTATTATCAGTTGTTTTCATATTACGGTTATTCAATTAATAATTTCATAACTGTAAGGAACAAAGAACATTATTACGAAGTAATATATATTTGGTTGTAGAAAAACGAAAATGTCAATTTCAGTGTCCACGATAATAATGTTGTGAAATTCTCATACAAATAACTTTATTAGCAAACAATGTTGTTGTGTTTTGGGAAAGTCTCAATAAAATATTTTATCACTTATTATAGCAAAAATTATAGAAAACATTTTTTTTTTCGTGCCAGAATCTCAAATGGCAGTTCGTGCAATTTATTCTACATCTAGTTTGTTTGCGAAAAATTTTTGACACGGATCTTTAGACGCTTTTTCTGGAATATTTTTAAAATTGTCATATTCTCTGTACACTCCAGGCTTCGAAGTTACCGATACGTTAATTGTTTTGACGACAAGAGAAGCTATTATTCTGGTAGAAATCATGTCTTCTCATCAACAAACAGCTACAGCATGTCTGCTTTGCAGGTATGTTCGCATTTCACTGCAGAATAAGCCACCCACTTCTGATGCACGAATAAATACATTAAGATAAAGAAAATTATAGTCTACTTTTGTAGTTCTTAAATTTGCATGTAAACTTCTTCCAATTTATTACGAACAACTCAAGTAAGAATTTAACAACCTGCGTGACTGTGTTCGGATACTTGACGCAGGTAGCTGGCTGGGAAAATAAGATTTAAGCAAACCTTAATATTTGTAATTCACGGGTATAACCCCCAAGATGCGCAAAAGAAGAAGCCATCATATCATTAAAGCGTGAATGAATAAAACATATTTGAAATACACCACAGAAACTTTACACGATACAAGTGCCACTATATACATGGCCTTTACGATTTCAAAAGTGTTCTGGACGATTCTAGCCATGCTGGTTGATGATTTAGTTCAGTGTTTACGATATATTTATTTGGAATTATTAGAGATGATGGCTTATCGCGGGAAAACATGAATGTTTGTTGTGTTTCAACGTACGTTCAGCTTATAAAAAGATGACTGTCTCTCGCTTGTACGTAGAGCTGTTGTCCTATTTGACTAAGCCAATAAGAATCACGCTATTGTAATATTTGATGCCTATTATTGGTCTGCAGGCAATTACGTTCTGCCAGACATATAACACCCAATTATACATCTCTCAATAAACCACAGTGTTTTCAAGGGTATGTTGGCACAGCAAAATTTCGCGATACACCATCATCGCTTAGGAATACTATGTTACGAAGTGAACTAGGAGTGAGACAGTACAATATGAAATATATTACGTCGGCTACAGCTAACTTCGGATCGTATTCAGCAGTCCCTCTTTGAAATTAATGTTGACATGTAATTTTTTTAGGAGTACTTGTTTACCGCCGCTAAAGTTGACTGTTTCCTAGGCTTCAATGTAACATGCGAATATTCGACTTTCTTTCGTTATTGGTGGGCTCCATTTGACTGGGCCAGTGACAACTTTGGTGCATTGCAACTGAACGTTGGTAATTCCTATATGATGAGCTGGACCTTGCACACAACTGTCGTCCAATAAAACAAGACAGAGACGCTACGCTGGCTTGGAAAGTTAGCTTGTTTAGGTTGTTCGGAATTAAGTGAGCACTTAACATTTGACCTTTGAAAAATATCACTAGCCGTGACTGCATGTAATCCAAAATTAAATCGAGTCCCCTAATGGCTGGTATAGTTGGTTGCGAAGTTACACAATATAGTTCCGTGTATTTTTCTATTTAAATACAACAGTACTGAAACAAAATCGACTTAAATCGACACACTTGTATTTTCTATGGTTATTAAACTAATTTTTCTCAAACTATATAAGTTTACCGACTGCACAATTTAAATTAAACGCGCAAGTATCAAGTGACGTGTCCAGAGATGTTTCCCCGTCGTTATCAGTTACGAGCGGAAAGATACGAATTACCTTTAACAGGGCTTTTTTAAGTGCTCACTTCATCCCGAACCAAATTTACTAAACATTTTGGTGATTTTCTACTATCTCTAGTTACGTTCAGGGGCCTCGTGTTTCGTCGACAGCGAGGTCACTAGAGAAGTTGACACAACTTGACACAAGAACAAGATATAAGCACAGATTAAACAAGAACATCAGAAGCGAACTTCATAGACTTTTCGCGAACTCGACCACCTGCTTGCTTACGTCAGGTAACATGTCATAATTGCGTTTCTACTGTTTGTGCGTGCCTGACGAAAGAGTGTTTTTGTGTAATATTGCGGGCTTGTAATGACACACTGTAGTATTTTTATTTGTTTGAGTAAGACGGGATGTGTAATATGCGACAAGCATTTACAAATGTTTTTAAACTCTTTTCCTTGAAAGATGGATAAAAATAAGCGCAGCGAGACTACCTATTGTTCAGTATTTAATTGTTCTGAGGCAAGTTAAAAACATCGCTTTTTCTCATTTCCGCTCGATTTCATAAGATAAGTGGTTTCATTATGTATTTTTTTAATATCACGCCTCTTGGAAAAATACGTTCGTCCGCATCTGTTAGGTAGGCTGCAACGATATACTAAGTATTTCAGGTTACGGTTACATACCACTCACAAAAAACTGTATTACAGATTGTAAGTATTGCCATTTCTATCATATTACATTCAAACTGTAGCAACTGCATTTTAAAAACGCAAATACGTCATTTAACAGCACGGGAAAATACATTACCTTATATGTAATGTTTACATTACAACGCGGTTACATCATGGTTGACATCAAAGCCGACACGCTAGTTCTCTTCTGATGTCTTTGCTTATTCTGTGATACGAAGGTGGAATGATCCTTTTATGGCATGTACAAAAAGAACCATACCTACATTTACATCAAGCGTTTTTGAGAAACCATGGAGTATATATTGACATCGATGTAGAGACGTAATGACATATTGGATGTTCGAAAAAATTAAAACAAACATCACAATGGGGTAGAAGTGAAGCATATGAACCTACAGCCTAACAGCAATAGGTAATCCGCTACTGGTAGGGACAATGTGCAGGCGCCGAGTAGGCAATCACAATGCTTATTCTAGCCGTGTCCGAAACGAAGCTTTTACATATTTAGGGTTCGGGAATTTAGAGTGGATAGATTCTAACTTTATGAAACAGCTCTGTGTGCAGCAATTTTGGAAACTCATACTTGGTATTTCGATGTTTGTTATTCTGTTTATTTTTTGTGCTTTTCACAGTTGAATTAAAATGTCTATTCGTTATAGTACATAAACTATTCAGTTGTTTCTTCTCATCCTAAATTACGAATCCTAAGATACTTTGTTTTAGATTTAATTTATTTACAAAATACTAAATTTATTTTAAATTATAAATTATTTTGCTATATGCAAAATAACACTACGGGCTTTTAATTGACACTATTATTGTTTTTAAAATAGAAATGTGTATATTTTTAAGCTGAAAAGCGGAGTATAAAACGTAAGTAAAGAGCAGCCGACTATTTTACGGAGCTATTTGTGCTATTTCACCTCAGTACATTTTACACCCTAAATCCCCAAAAATTTACTGCACTAACCTGGTCACGTGGTTGATTTAGTAACCTAAACAGTCGATTCGGACACGGCTTCTATAGGTTGTAAATTTAGACTGCATACATGAATGCGTGTTAGGTGTTTATATTTTAAGTGCCTGTTCACTCTGTCTGTCACAATTGTCCACACTGGAGGCATAGCGCTGGAGCATGTTGAGACGCGCAAGTACGAATGTTTCCGGCGTGGCATTGATGGTTTCTACTTTACTACGCATCTGCATAATGAACATATCCTCGTGTCAAGTGATGTGGCACTCACCATCGATGAGATGTTTTCTCAGTCATAAAGCAGGTTGGACATCAAAGGAACCTCCATGCAAGCAGCCTTCTAGAGCCGACATTGTATTTTAAAATATGTCCACCTTTTGGCAGGAAATGCCACGTGTTTAATGCTTCAATTCTTCTCATTAAACCGTCTTGTGATTTATTCCTTGGACGTTTCTTGCTTAAATAGCATATTATAAAATGTTACACAAGTCATTTTGATGCATTGACCTAAAAATGACGATAACCTTTCCGGCAAACAGGAATTCTTCTTCTTTTAGGATTATGGAGGTATTTAACTACATTTATAAGAAAATTTCGCGAATACGGACTGTAACACTAACTTCGATGTTCAAAACTGATTAGAAAATTCTTATTGACTATAAAGAAATTTTGAACGTTTATTTGTGAATTTCTGACATTCGCCCCACATGCACCGGCCTGATTTGTACCCTAATTTATTGTATTAGCTCCTTCATATATTTCTTGACTGTTGCTTCCTTACTTTCATAATAGGGCACCATAGATTCTTTAACTACTCGTCGTCTTTCTTATTCACAAAATTTAGTTAACCTTCGAAAATGATATCACGTGTATAGACTATTAAGGAACGGTTACGTGCAATATTTGTATCGTCAAAGAAATTTTATATTCACGTTGTCAGATATTTCTTCAAGGACATAATATATCGTTTTCATAACGAAGGACACTTTAGACTTTAGGAATCTGTGTACGTTAGTTATGTGGCAAATCCCAAACATAAAGTTCAGCTGCAGGAACGTATTTTGTAATTTTGATGGTTATTTATGAAATATATTTTGACTTGGTTTGTAAATCCAATTCTCCTGAGTAATGTGAATAGTCATACATTATTTCTGATATTTTCTTTTGTATTTATTGAAAATTTCACATACGAATTATTTATTGCAGATAACGAATTATTATCCTTTAAATATTATAATATATTGACATTTTAAAGTTGATTCAATTTTTCATAGTTGAGGTCTCAGTTTATCCTTCCGCTTCATGTATTTTATCGCCATCGGAAACTTGCTTGTAATATACAAGAATACTGAATACTGAGTTGTTTTGTTTACCCCTGGAAACGTTATACGAAATGTTCAACTCATTCATTGTACCCTATGACTGCACACATTTTCTCAAAGGGCCAAAGTTGCAAGGGCGTAGGTTGGCACCAGTAACGACTTGTGGGACGTTGAAAAGTAGGGTGGCAGTTACAGTAATTTTAATGAACGTGCCGTATACCACTGGCCATGAGATACCTACTGGCTAATTATTTTTGTGCTCATTCACTGATAAACAGCACTTGCAGACCAACGTGTCATTAGTCGTAGCTTCAGCTAGCGCACATACCTCTACAGTTCTCGAAAACCGCAACCCTGTACAGAAAAAAAAATTATCCCTAGTAGCAAATACAATCATTTTTCAGTTGGCCAACTGTTCGCAGAAGCGTCCAATGTTTGCTAATATGATAGTCTACTTTTGCTGGCATGGTTGTTAATCAGGTCATGTCAGTAAATATATTTATAGTTACACGAAAGTAATTTTAATGTGTGCAACTTAGTTTAAAACGACTGACAAATTTCAGTATACGGTCCATAAGCAGATTAGCAAACCCACCCACAAGACTCTGAGTATAATAAGAATGCTTGTGGTACACTTGTGGTTAATGTGTGGGTGATTTCATTATGCACCATGTATGCCACGTATGGTCGCGGGTGCATTCCGAATGTTTACTGCCTGTGAGCTGCTTATCACGATCAGATTTTCACAAGTGGACCAGTTGATGTTCGCTATTTGGGGTACTTTTACAAAAATTATTCATTAGAAACTAGTTTCCAAAAAAAAAAAAACTTTTTCTATGATTACAAAAATTTTTTTAAACTTTAAGGATATTTACATAAAATATGGTATATTTACAAATAACGATTTCAAATTTATAAATAAATTCTTGTATACAGCACAGTTGTTCGAAGGGTCAAATTTTTTTTTTTTTTTTTTTGGAAAACAGTTTCCAACTAATTATTTTGTAAAATTTATGAAGTCACCGAGGGTTATTTTTTTTCTCACCGAACAACAGGCTCATAATAATATATATGTCTTGTCCTCTTATGAATTTATAAAATTTAGAACGCTTTGATAGCCTGCCAAATTTTTATTTTAGTACCTGGACTGATAAATGTTTAGACATTAGTTTAAAAGTTTTTTCTTGTTACAGTTTTAATTATTTCTGTGTACCTGGCGTCAACCCACGATAATACTCAATTAGTCTGATTTCATTATATTGTAATACACAGGATAACGATGTAGCAAATTTTTATATTTCGTGACTTGACAAATGGGTTTGTTTTGTGTTACGAATGTGATATTTGTGACATTTAAGTATATGCACAAACGAATAAAAGATTTCGGTACATAATTATCTTAAGTTATTTGATGATTTTGATCTACTTTAAACGATTGTCATATATTCGCTAGTTTCAGTATCATTAACACCTTCGGAGCTGTCACGCCAACGTCACCTTATATTTTTTATTGCAGTATTATTTGTACGTTTCTCAGGTAAACATCACATATGAAGACAAACGGATTTGATTACCAGTCAAAAAAAACTACATAGTGTTTTGAGTAAGTACAAGCTTTATTATTCCTTTTACAAATTATGTACGAATAACTCACAGACCAAAATAATTACGATCGTCGACGAAATCTAGCAACGTTATCACAATTCCCATGTTTTTAATTCCGTGGCTGTTACGAACATGTAACCTTCACTAACATTTAATATACTAACCCTAACTCGTCAGATAAGGTGTCCTAGGCTTGACGATCTGAGGAAACAACAGTACTTCATTAATTTGCTTTAAATTGCAGCAATAAAATGCGTAGATGTACAACTCACATTTAATTAAAGAATAAGTAACAATGCACGTTTAAAAAATAAAAACAGTGTTCTTCGAAAGCTATGTGTATAATAAATTGTTTGTAACTGTTCTAATAAACTGAGATACAATTGTTAAAACACTTTGTTTTGTAACATATACAGCTAAAGTAGCATTTGAACAAGCAAGTGGAGTAGAAATTATGTAGGCCTATAATATAAATACTATGATATATACTAATGACACTGAAAAATATCCGAGCTGAGTGTGCCATCCTCCAAATGAATTTTTCCCTATGTAGGCAATAAAAATGGAAGTAAATTTGGTGATATTAGTACGGGCGTAAAAATAATACACCTTCATGCACGAAGCACTAACTTGGCGCTATTTTTTTACTAACCTTTCTTTGTTATTTTTTAATATAATTTAAGCGTTACTTCATCAATAGCACAAATCTGCAAGAAGTAAAACCATAATTGAATTATTCGTTTGAGGAACACCATGTCACATTTTTCACAACATGGGTTTATGCATATTTACACTTCAAAGTGTGAAACTCAAACGTTCAACGCAGATGTAACACGTACACCAATTTATTTTTAAAATTACAGTAATTTATTTGTAATGTTTTTCAAAATAACAAAATGTTCAGTATTTCATTGTTCAAATTCAAAAGGGCTTTGTTGAAAGTGACGTGTGGTGTTTCTCAAATTGCTGATTTTAATTGAGGAAATTTAAAATTTCTTAAAATTAGGCTTACGATATTTTTACATAATGGTGTCACAGATATGCGTTCAGAAAGCTTGAATTTATCTGTGTGCTTGTAAATAAACAAACGTATGTGTACATATACATATACATAAAAAATTAAGTCGACTGTAACTCGGCCAAGATCCTCGTCCATCTAGTTAGCTCGGTTCACTTGTAAAACTCTGCGAATGTGGCAGTGCTGAAACTCGCTAGGGAGCCTCTCGGCCGTCGCAGCGGTAATGTCAAACAGCACTGTGTTATTTCAGTTTGTGTTGACTCTGGCGAAACAGATGAGGCAGTCCGGGCGACTCTCCTCGTGGACCCGGCGCAATATCACTGGCTTAAAGCGACACGTGTACGTGGCTCCGCTAACCAGCCCAAACACACTTCACCTCCTGGTTTATAACCTGCGGGCGGTTACAACCCAGGAATCTTAGTCCCACGTACACGCTACAGTTTTTATGGTTATGGTAAACATTTTGAGGAACGGCTTTGTTGTTTTACAAAACGTTTTGAAGTACAAGAATTTTCCGTGTTAATATTTTTTGTAAATTTACAATATATAATTTTTGTAAAAAAATCAGTAAACTTTGTAGTCCACCAAATATTTAAGTTGTAAATAAATAACATTCTCTATTACCTATCATTCAGGAAAAAAATTAATATTCATGTTAATTACGTGCTAAAGAATTAAGAAAGGTCAGTAATCAAACCGGAGATTGAATATATGTAAATAAAAAAACCGCATTGCGAAAATATATGGTCTAGTAGAGCCGACCCCCGTAGCCCAGTTGGTTGGGCAGCCGACTTTAATGCGAAGGGTTCTGGTCTCGATTCCTAGGTCCGGCTGGGTGTAAATTTGTGTGCAGCTTAGCTAGTCTCGAAAATCGTCTCAATTAAAATATGTTATCACAAAAAAATCATTTGAGGTTATTCAAATTAGTAAACTCTTAAAAGGGGGTGTGGAATTTTGGTGCAGTGGCGAGGTGGAAGCCTTGTCATTGTAACAATATGTTATATAATTTTTTTTTAAGTGGTAAGGTGCGCGGTTACCAAGTGCAAGAACGCAGGTTCGAATTCTGGTGCAACGGAAATTTTTGCTCAAGATTATAAGAAAATTAAATGATTTACTAACAAAGACTTAATAAATAAGTATGTTTTCATGATCAGAATAAAATTTACGTTTCAATTTAAATTTTTCCCTTATAGCAAGTTTAAATACAAGACTAAAGGTTGTATTTTTTCTTACAAGTACTTCATATTTTTTACAAGTAGAAGCTTTGTAATTTAATAAGTAATATCATTCGCCACTAAGGAATTCGAAATATTTTTTTTTTTTTTTTTTGTAAAAGTACTAACAAAATTATGGCGTGTACCAACACTTATGTGACTTTTTCTGCAAAAATGTTTTTTAAAAAACTTTCCATGGAACACACGCGAGGAAAACTGTGTTTGCTAAAAGAGAGGTGTGTACAAATTTTAATTGTATTCGTACTAGCTCGGATATTTCTTACAGGTCAGTGATTAAGGAAAATTTACTGTAAGAATATAAAACTGTACGTATATTGAAAAATAAGAAGAAAGACAGAGAACAATAATTAAAATTTAGAGCCATTTAATATTTCAATTTATACTGCGATCACTTGATTAATTTAATTATTGAGATTAAATTAAAACAATTCAATATTTATCTTACAGTCGTATGCTACTTGTGAAGTAGTTGAGATGACATGAATCAAAACTGGCAAGGTCACGCTGACTCTGGCAGGACGTGTTGCGAAATTTTTGTGTTTGGTTGCATAGAAAAGCGAGTATCTGATACATCTGCGGTAAAAAGCAAGGCGTGGGTGTTAGATATTCATAGCCTTTTACAGAAAACCTAAAACAACTAGCAAAGGCTGTCTTATTATGGAAGTAGAGCTTAAGATCTCGTCGACACAGATATCTTAGCATCTGCGTTTGTTGACCACGAAAAAAACACGGAAGAGCAGAAATCAAGATTTTGGGTCTTCTTGTAGGCTTACTCAGTGTTTTAGCACTACGTTACCTCGATATGTAAGATACGTATAGGAGTATTTTTGTGTAATTTAGTTCCGAATTATAAGTGGGGTTTATCCTGAGAAAAGTGTATTTGCAAACATAAAATCCGTTTCCTGCAACATCATATTATATAACCATACCAGTGATAAAAACTGTTAATATTATCAATTTATTCCTTAATGCTGGTAAGTCAAGTACAAACATTTCAACATCCATCCAACGAACTTCCAAAAGCAAGTAAGGTGTATAACTTTGGGCATATACATTCGGTATGCAAACAGAAGTGGAAAACTAGGACGAACCCCACGTATGTAATCGCCATGAAAAAAATATAAGGCTAAAACATGTACGACTCATTTTCTAAAGTGCTTCAAAATGGCGGTACGAGCGCTAAAATATGTAAGAAAGATTTTAGGATATTGTGCATTTCACGAAACGTATGAGTTACTGTTGCTACACTTCATCATCCACTACTTATTTACGTGTAGTGTAAGGTGGAAGAGATACCGCATGTCTATTTAATCCCGCTTATACGGTGGAAAAAGGAATCAGATAATAGCAATAGCGTCGAATCGCACATACATAATTTAGGACCACTTTAATAAGACTGGAAATAAGGTATTAATTTGACACAATCATTGTGACTGTCTAGATCATTTGAAATTACTACCAAAAATTATGTTGCTTAAAAAATACTATTATAGCAAAATCGTTTACTTTCGACTGCGTTTTCGCACATATTTCTTTAAATGATCTCTACGAATTTTTATATTTCAACAACTGGACTATATATTCCAAATACATGTTGGCTTATACGTTTCCATGGTCAAAGAGAGATGAAATGTGTTGGTGTAAAACACACAATTTTGCGGAATAAGTTAAAAAAAAACAAGGGTGCATGTACAGCGGTTTAATAACTGCGCAATCGGGAAACGAAGCATAAAAAAACTGCCAAAATAAAAAATGGAACATATATAATCTACACACTCAAAATCAAAGGTTCGTGTGTCTTGATAGTGAGGAGATAATAAACTTTTGAAATACATAATGTTGGTACTGGCGCCCATAGCTTCACACGTCGAAGGTAGCATACTTTCAAACAAACTTCTCATCAATCAACATAAAATCAGTCATGTGTTACATTAACCCAACAAAGAGAGTA
This sequence comes from Medauroidea extradentata, assembly GCA_003012365.1. NCBI lineage: Eukaryota > Metazoa > Arthropoda > Insecta > Phasmatodea > Phasmatidae > Medauroidea > Medauroidea extradentata. Next base: position 15,637 of record PNEQ01127545.1, on the reverse strand, counting down.
CTTATCTGACAATATCGCGGTAATGTGTCGCAAATCGACCAAGAGTGCGTATAAAAGCTTCCGCAAAGACCTTCAGAAACCTCCTTCCCTCCAACCACCAACCTTTTATAACGTAGCAACACTAAAAGGAGGGTTTTAACACATTGTAGAACGCATACTTGTCCCTCATCCCCACTACAGCAATCTTCCATTAAGGGAGCTGCCTGGGTGAACGTATTGTGTGCATTCGAGGCCTAGAAGTGCAGACGCGGTAGGGATGACATAACACGCCCATCACGCCTTACCTTAGTCCGTGGTCTATGAAGGTAAGAGATCTTGACACTGAGGAATAAAATGTGACTCCCTTTATGTCGCCGCGCTCTAGTAGTAAATATGTGGAAGATTTGACTTGCTTTGTATTTGGCTTAGTTTAAAATGTGAAGTTGCTATTGGAATTGTGTGTATTATATACAAGAAAAAAATGATATCTAATTATGTATTGGAACACATTGTTTTTGAACCATAAAATTTAGTTTTTTCAATTTTGTAGGGCAGGATTTTGTTCGAATATGTTCACTAAAACAATAGTACATAATTTTTATTTCAGATGACATATATAAACAGTTCCACACATACCAATGAATTTATGGACATGAAACACATATCTAATATACCAAATTACCGTATTAACATAATTTTATATCAATAATTGGGAAAATTGTAACGCCGCCAGATGTAAACAAGACAAATCTTCCACCAAATTACTACTATTGCTAGGCAACAAAAAGGGGTTACTTTCTCTTGCTGGAGAGCATAGGCAGTGTCAAGACCTCTTCCTCTTAGACCGTTCACTAGCCTCTAGGTACATGTCACTGAACACGGGTGCATTCTCCCCGCCGACAAATCGCCTACACGAGACAGTGAGTGGTGACAATTATAATATGACGAAATATTAAAGTTAAAGTTAAATTTTAACCACATAAAGCTTTTAAAATATTATATTCTGCACCAAGAATTTCATACCTGAAAACGACCGCATAAAAACCAAATTTCGCCACTTATCCCTCTTGAAAATACACTTAATCAGTAGTGGTGAACCTGATGTAGGTATAGTCACGCGTAACATTATTTAAATACAATTCGTAAACAGAAATTACTCATGTGCGATGAGCAGTTCCGAATATTTTTTTTTTTATCGGCGGAAGCTCTGTACACCGCTCGGCGACATTCGGACAGGCGGCTTCCTGCAGGGTGTTCAAGTGCGATAAAATAATAATTTGATATGTTTGTGAAATATTGTTAGCTTTGTAGACGATACTTGTGAGTACATTTTACACTTAAGAAACAATTTTAGCTCTCATAGTTTCCACATAACGGGGTGTCAAACTGACCAAGTGAAACAAAATAATTCTCTGTGAACTTACATCCTATGAGCTATGCAATAAAACAATGATAAAAACCCACAACGTAATATTTTGAACGAAAAAAATCGTAAAAGTACAGAAAAAATTGCAAATTCCATAAGTTTTTGAAAATACAAAAACTGTTTGCGGGATTTTTACAAATGTTTTATTACGTAGCCGTAGTATGTTATTTCAGTGTGAATTATTTCACGTAAGTGAGTCAGTTAGTTTTCACTATTTGCATGGCAGCAGAATATGAAAATGTTGTCTTTGACGCACCGCTATGAGAAAAGTACGCCAGCAAAAATTGTTTCGTAAAAGGAAACTGCACCCACAAGTATTATCTACAAAACTAACACTATTTTATGTAAATATAAAATTATGACTTTATCGCACATGAACACCCTTAAGCACTAGGCGCAGGAAACGCGTATTCAGTGACTTAAAGGTCAGAATCTGAAGACATGCAGTAAAAGTAACAAACGTTATACATTAACATAACGTTTGACATCTATCCTATGTATTCAAGAGGATATATAAATTAAGATTATGAATTGCAGAATACAGGTGAACGAGAAAATTATATCCTAAAATTTGTAGTCAAACTCTTCGTCTTTTAACAATTTCAATATCGTCGTACTTCTACCGACATAACTTGCTTGCTATTGGATTGCAACGAACCCATTGTGGTCCTGGAAGTGCTGGCTCTGTAAGACAAATTTTTGCTGTCTCGTGACTTTCTTCGTCGCCTCTAAGCACAATGTGCTCAACTGATGCCTGCTTTTCCCTTAAGAACTCCTTTTTAAGTCACCTTAAGGACCTCTCTCAAGTGACGCAGGAAAAATATTACTAAAAAACGCAAAGAGTGTCAATGTTAGTGATCTGCGCAAAGATGCGATATTATTCTCACTCGCACCAGTCTCGTCATTATTACTTCCACTTTTATTTGCATGTGGTTTAGGCGTAACATTTTCAAATAACATAAATTCTTTTACGTAAGGTAACTTGTGAGAGCATTGTGGTCTTGCTAGTAGTGCGGTCTACTGTTTTTTCTTTGCGAGCACAGTACGTATGACAGTTGCTATAAGACAGTTAAAATGCTGTTGAGAAGTTACCTAACATAGTGTCTGGCCGGTAGATATCACCAAAATACACCCTCTTTCTGGCGAGGCATTAATTGGAGAAATATAATTTGTTACATTTCGCACTGTAAGCCCCATTATAGTCGCTGCAGATGACATGTTTTTATACATCGGGAACTTGAAGTTACGAAAAAGGAAGACTTGGCGACATAACACTACACGCATTTTATAACAGAATATTTTGATTATGACACGTTAATTTTTATAGTTCCTAAAACTATTCGGTACGTTGTTCAGAGGTTTACAACGTTAATATAAAAAAATTTTGCTGATTGCAGTTTCAAAATGAACCTACCACGTTTACTAAAACAGGGTCAGATTTGTTCGTTTTATTGCTGAATAACATAGAGATATTGTCTCAGATAAGTATAGTAATGTGGTGCATTACTCCGGCCAAATATTTACTCACAGTCAGTTGGGACTATTATCTATATTTGTCCTTTATTGGCGTTCGTATACCGACTTTCTAAACCAGTATCATAATAAGTTTAAAGTAACTTAATTTAACAAATGTTATATGCCACGCCCTTAGAACATGGAGTCTTGAACACACGAAAGGGTCATATAACGAGAGCATAGAGTAACGGTGGGACGCTGGAACAGAGGGAACAAGAGTGCCTCAAGAAAACCTGCTGACCAGCGGCAAGATAGGCCATATTCCACACATGGCGAATATCGGAAATGACTCCGGCTGCGACAGCACATACTGGTCCGAAATTCCTTAGCACTGCAGTGCATACAACCTTCACAAACTTCAATAATGGATAGGAAGTATACGTGTGATCTTTGAAGGATTCCTGCAGTACGTTACCATAATAAACCAAAACCAATTTTATGCACACGCCATAGCAAGCGATTGTTGCCGTGTTCAAGAAGAAAACCAACAATAAAAAACAACGAAAAAAAAAAAGGAATTGGTATTTTCAACTAATATGCAACATATAGGCAATTCTGAAAGGAACATAGTCGATTTCCGAAAAACAACCCGAAATGAAAAATTAAAAATCACAACAAAATATATTTCCGGAACGGAATACAGTCGTTTTATAAAGAAAGACAATATAAAAGCAAAATAGCAATAAAACCAACAAAAAACGGTATGTGAAAAATGGCGACAAAAAGTACGAGGACAAGTTTGACAACACAGACGACTAGAGACACGAACGGATGTGAACACAGATTCAAAACATGAAATATTCTTCATTCCCGAAGACTGAACACCAATTAAATGTATAATTGTTTCTGTACAGTTGTCAACATTTTTATGTTGAGCTTCAGGCTGGGGATTTCATATGTAAACGAGATTAATTATATTATAATAATGCTATATGAGTACATGTAAACACTGTATACGAAAGAACGCATTAATAGGTAAGCAGTTTTGTTACTTAGTCATAGGTGAGAAACATTAGACGAAGAACAATTTGTAGAGGAGAAAAGAGTACATTTTTTTAGCCTAAGCAAATATTAAAATACGTAGTTTTCCTACGGGAATTTATGTACTCGTATCACTATAAGATTTTCGCCAATGCCAATACAAATAGACTGCTCTTGTAGTATATGCTGTCTCAAATTTAACGTACGTCAATTAAAAAATGTCATACAAAAAATTTAGCCATGTGATTAGCATAAATTTACAGCACAAAGAAGAACATCATATCGTCATTCTTTCTCCCAAAATATTAAGTTTATAAGCAGAGTTTTATAAATCAAAACTGATGCCACTTTGGATTGAATTTGGATTTTTCCAAATGTCGAAATGAATTATGTATTTTGGTAAATGTCAAATAACTGATTCGTTTTTGTTAATTAGAAAATAAACTTCTGAGCAAAGCTTATGCTTTTCGGTTGCAACGCCGTAAATATAAGGTGTAAGGGAGCATATATTTAACTTTACAGTATTCTGTGAAGATGTAATAATTTTTGGCATCCCAAAATGCAATAGTTGTGCTGCCAGTTTGAACATTTATTAATATCTAAAAGCCTTGGGTACAGAAAAAATGTTAGCATGTATATGCGCCAAAATTCTCTTTGAAATTACGTTAGTTTTGTAATATTACAAGAGACAATCATAGTTAAACAATCGCGACGCTCAAATTGTGTACCTTAAAAGAGCACTAACTTATTCAGTTGCAAGTGAAAATGTTATTTCGTGTGATTGTACGATCGTAATACATGTCTAGTTTGTACAACTTATAGAGATGTGACGTTAGCTGTTGTCCTACCTAGCCTTGTTTTAAGTACTCGCCTTAACAACTGACTTTTAAAAGTTTTCGAAGGGGTGAATTTCCATGTTCGTGCCCCACTTCTGACACAAAGAACTTTTCCATTAAAGTCCTTAAGCACTTCGCTATTCCATTATTTATTTAGTTGCTCTATTTGCTAATACTGTAAGAACAATTTTCGTACATTCCCGAACTTATTTTTTTAACGAATGTTCAAGGAAACTTTTGCAAAATTATAAGTAATATTTCAAAATCCACACTAAACCTTTCGTGATATATTGAAAGTCTTGGCAAGGAAGAAAATAATGTTCTTCTACTATATACACCCATTTACCATCCTACTGTTCGCTCTGACCGCACAAACCAGCCAATGTCGTACCTAATTCACTCTGTCTAGTCACATAACATGACAACACGCATTAAAAATAAAAATCAATCACGATTATGATTCAGAATTTCCGAAAGTAGGTCTTATTGACGCTGCTATAAACGTATAACATATTTTTATTAAAGTTTACGTAGTTAAACTATATTCCAGGATGATTTTTTTTTCGTTGTATACACTCATCAGAAACGTAGAAGAGGTTTAACCGAGCTTGCTTCAGAAAGTGTTCACATAGAAATGTTTTAATTTAATTTTGTGGGAAAAATTATATTTTAAGAACCTAATTCGTGAGTATTTATCGCCATTTACTAAGAGGATATTACAGTTGCAGGACTTCCCAAACTATTCTGGCCTCCAGCGGGTAGAACCTGGCATTTTATGTTTTATCGAAATTGCGTGAAACCAACGGAAATCTGGAACCCTTTTGTTGTTTGACAGTCCGTAGTTCACGTTGAAAGGAGTTGGTGCTTGTGAGGAAAGGGTGAAGCATTTTTTTTTTTGCTAGAATAAATTGTTACATGGCATCATGCTGCGAATCTACTTAAATAATTATACGGGGAAATTTATTCATTCAATAAATCGAACGAAGGTGATTGGTAGGTATCTTTGCTAGTTTATATTATTTCGATGCATCTATTTATTCATATTCTGCCAGTTGTCAAACATGCTCCAATATAACCTCTTTAATATTTAAATTAGAATATTAAAAATAATGTCTATGAATGTTTCTTGCAGTGGGAAAGAATTACAAACTGTACAATTGTTTTTTTTCTTTTTTTTTTTCTTTTACTTCTCCTGAAGACGGAAGCAAATGTCAACTTCGAAACGTCGTGAGAAGTCTGCCTTTGGAAATCTACTGTGTTATATTGTGTCTTCATCGTTCTGTCGTTTAGTCTGTTGTCTGTGACGTCGTCGTTTTCCTGTCTTGTGTCCATTATTGTTTCGTCCCAGTATTGCCTGTGCTGTCTTAATTGTGATGACCTGAGTTTTACAGATTATTTTGTATTTCGACTTTTATTTTTGGTTGTACTGTATATTATTATTGTTTTCCTTCATTTGTTGTTGACAAATTCCTTATGGGATCTTTCATGTTGTGTCGTTTGGTTGTATGGATGTGTTGATTACAGCCAACCAGGCTTGCTTTCTTTCTTTTCTTCGGTTTCGTTGTTCGTTTTCCTTAGTCTCATTCTAAGATTTCTGGGACGACTTATACCACAATGGCGAATGTCCGCAATAGTACAGTCTGTCATTAAAAATATTATTAACAACATTTTTAAAACAGAGATCCTTAATTTCATATACCATTGATGTCATTACAAAATCCCATTATTCTGTATAAGCTCATTCGACCTCTGTTTGCTTACGTATTGCCCTATAAAGCAACTAGAAATGATACCCTTTATCGACCTTATCGTTTTTTTATGTTTTTACAATCAAATTTGCGGAAAAAATTTTAACGCAAATGATAATTTAATATAGCTTATATAAAGTTGATATTCTTCTGCTAAAACTGTTGAAGTAATGACGTAGAATACTGCTAATTAATGTTCAACATTGTTATTTTTGAATAACATCTCTGTATAGACACGTCAAGATATATTAAATTTAAAAAAAAAAACTACTCACAGAATGCTTAATTACGAAAAGATGAGACCAGTAGCAGTGGCCGGACGATGCCGCTGGTCGGCGGGTTTCCTCGGGGAACTCCCGTTTCCCCCGCCCATTCATTCCGGCGTTGCTCCATACTCACATCATTTCACCCCCACCAGCGCTAGAGATCTCGATGTTAAGCGCTGACCAAAATCTCTCACTCACTCACAATTTTCCTTTCGCCCAAGCGTTGCACACTAACTATTTGGTAGTGGAACATCAGGAAGAAATTCAACCCTTCCTAACCTAATACCTTCATATAAAACACTCAGAAGTTTAAGGCTACTAACGCCGAAGCGAAATCCTAACCCTTGAAAAGAGGTGAAATAAAGACACCCTAATTTCGGGGGGGGGGGGGGATACCGCTCTGGTCGTACCGCCCCACTTTAGCCAGACGGCCATCTGCGAACGCTGCAAGTAATGTGCACGCATCCAAACCGTAGGACTGAGCCAAGTGAAATAAAAAAAGAACCGTTAGGCATGTGCAGGTTGAGAAGCGCAGCATAGACGTGGGCCAGTGGGTGAGTTTAAGCTAGAATACTCTCGTAAACGAGAAGTTCCAAACAAAAGAACGACCCAAAATTACTCTCGCTGAATAAAGCTACACTAACGTTCCTTTGTTCAACCGTGCAGAGACCTTGCTTGTTTACCGAGCAGCGCGTATCGGGACAACTAACTTCTACACTCCGACGTTACTGTGGTAATTACAAAGATGGTACGACTGCTGGTCTTAGCCTGCAATTCCTGACCATGTCAGCTTTGTTGGATATTAGAAGTTTCCCCACGCGTACTCTTGACGGAAACTTCGGAAGTCACTTTATTCAAACTTATAATAGAAATTTCTCTGTATAAAATGTACGCAGAAAGAAACAGGGATAGAGTTTGAGACAGATAAAAAATTATTGCATTTAACTTTGAAAAGACGAGAGTCTAATAAACGAGTTTTTTAAAATCTGAATGACACAAATGTGATTGGACATTTGCTTTAAAATTCATTTCGCGAAACGCAAATAATATTATTTTTCGGAGGTGTAAAAGTAATAGTGAAAGTTTAAATTTAAGTCATTTATAAAAAAACACAAAAACATAAGTTCGAATGATATTGGCAGATAAATAAAGTTCGATAACAAAGAATGAGTTACACAAATTAAATTATTTGTCTTTTGACACTAAAAGTAACTTTAATTCAGAATGAAAGGTCGTAAAAGAAATTAGCAGTGTTATTCGGAGTAATAAATGTTTAAATAAACATACCGTTGAAGTAATCAAGTTACATGTATGAGGTGGAAAAGTAAACAAAATAATGAAAATATTTTATATTTTTCTTTGTCTAATTACCATTTTTTTTTCCATTTGTAAAAGATTCTGATAAATCAGTTTTACGTTCGTATGGGCTTAACAGTAAAATAAAATATCTGCTTTTTTTTACTGTAAGGTATTTAAAGGTTTATTTGTATTTTTTATTTGTTTTACATAATAATTGCTATATTTTGTCAATGCTTATGTCAGCCTTTTCCGTTGATACCTGGAGATGAAAACTGATAAACTTTTGCACATAAATTAACATCTCTACTGACTTCTGGCTTGGACAGACGTGAATACGTTAGTATTCTTTATGCTTATGCAAAGAAAATCTCTTGAAATATTTGTAATATAAAAGTATAAAAATAACTGCAAACAAATTTACTTCATTATCAAAACATTTGTGTAAGTTTGGATTGCATACTCTTACACAGTCGGCAAAACAAACTAATAATCGCTTCTAAAATCGCGGTAAATCATCTATGGAGTGCAACAGTCAGCTAATTTCCCCCGCAGAAACACCAGTAACTTCTCTTAACAATTAGTCAAGTTATGAGAAGTTACTAATGTTTCTGCGGGACAAATTAGCTGATTGTTGCACACCATAGATGATTGACCGCGATTGGTGAAGCGATTACTAGGGTAGTTTGACGACTGCGTAAGAGTATGCAATCCAAACTTACACTTATTTTTTAATAATTAAGTAAATTTACTTGTAGTTATTTGTATGCTTTCATATCACAGATAATTCAGTCGATTTTATTTGGCAAAGCATAAGGAGTACCAATGTATTCACGTTTTCATCTTGTGATTTTCTTTAAATATGTCTCGAATTTTAATCGTTTCTGTCAGTGCAGTAATAATAATATAATTCTTACTTATAATCTTTTTTCGAGTTTAAATTGCGGATTAAAAATGTGGAAAGCACGTCGTAATTAAAATAAATTAACCGCAATAAGGTTTCACATAATGGATTAACCTTTGACAGAAATATTGAAGTGGTAGTTTTATTTGTGATTGTTTCTTAACAGCAACCAGTTTTGTGGATTCGTGTTGGTATTGGTGTGTTAACAAATGACGTACATTAGAGGCAACCCGTGTTGTTCGGAGTCGTGTGTGGTCCTAACGTTTACCATCCCTTGCCTCTCGCTCATAAATTGTGCACGCGTACCGCTGAGGTAGTCAACTAACTGCCTGTAACGTTGGCCCTAGCACGAGCAGAGCAAACAGCCAGGAAACTGTTTGGCGTGCGGCTGTGGCGACATCTGTGGCTGGTTCGGCAAGCAATGCGGGTTTGCGCAGAGTTTTTATCGCAGCAGTTCGCAGTTACACGGGCGGTCACAGAGTGCCTAGAAATTCAGAAGCAAAACTGCCAAACCGCGCGGCGAACTCGAACACTTGATAGTCATCAGTACGGTGCGACTGGCCAGCAAAATTGTGGCTGCTCGCTAGCCAGTCAGCATGTTCAGACCAACACGCTAGAGTGTTACCCGAGTAATAAGAAACATTTAGGGAAATAATATTTCAAGAGTTCAATAACCAGCAAGTTGTAATACACAGTCCCATGTTTTTATTACGTGGTAGTTACCTTAAAATCTTGGATTTATATACAATTGTCGATAACAAAACTTTAATATATATAATTTAAAACAAAACCACGTAAGACATTAAGAAACTGTATATTTCTATACCCCGGAAATAGTGCGCATATGAGGTTATGCATGTAAAACAAGAAGTCACTCGCATACTAATATGTCTGCTTTCCTCAACGAACGTGCAAATTAACCTTTAAAGATAAAATCTTTCTTATTTATATATAAATATGAAATGAAAATATATGAATTACTTCACAAGTTATCTTCTTACGTTGTGGGTCTAAATCAGTTAAGATTAGTTAAGAACCCTATATAACACGCGCTAGATCATAGCCATCTTTAATAAAAGGCCGCGGCCTTAGCTCTGGCAACCTTGCCAAAAAAAAAAGGGTGATTTTAACACATCTTGTCGCTCTCCAATGGCAATGGCTGTACCTGATTCGTTATTGTGTCCTATATATTGGTGAATCAGGGGAAGCCACAGTCTTTGGCAAGACAAAATAAGTGTTAAAATGTCCCTTACTGGCAGCGTTGCCAGATATAAGGCCTCGGCCTTGTGTTAAAAATGGCTATGGCTAGATGCCGCGTCTGAGGTATGGAAACAGGCAGGCTATAAGAGCTAGATTGCCTTGTACGGCAACAATAATTTCGGCTTTAAGCGCGGGGTGCGTTTTGCTATGGGACTTTAAGGCGCCCGCCTACTGGCCGTGTGTTTGTGTGAGTGAGACACGGCGCCAAGGGCGATGTTGACCGGCTCATCTGGTGCGGTATCGCCTCTACCGCAAGACACTGAAACTGCGTGCAGTGGTATAGCATATCGCTCGCCTGACTGACACTTACAGAGGTGACCCCGTCTTTTTATTGGTGGAACGTTTTAAACTAAGTCCATTGCATGAACTAGAGTAGTTTCACACGAATCCCGTGAGTCGTTTTTCAGATATAACGGGTTGAAAAAACTCTTTTCAACCATTTTGAGGAGCTCCGAAATGATTTTTCTAATCGACGTGATACTTTGAAACAACTCTTCAGTCATCGTCTGGAATGTATTTTCTTTTCGTACATAGAAACATTGGACATATGTGTAATCATTTCTTTTAATAAAACGTGATTACGAACACGCTGCAACGCATTTTAAGCGCGTGGCAGGCGACGCCCTTAAGCGGTGACCCTTCATTGTTTTATTTTCGAAAAATACGTCTTTAAGTCTAGCGCGTGCCTCTTAATTTTTGTTTTAAAATTACTATTAGTAGGGCCACAATTTTGTCGCGAAAAGATTTTTGCCCCACTTTGTTTCAGCGTCTCACGTGCACATCGGCAGTTCTGTTTCAAGGTTATTGGCAGCGTGTCTGTGTTCAGACACGTTTCTCATTTGACTGCACCAATCAGAATAAGATTATTGTGAGTTTGTACGCCTATAAATTGCCAAGGCAAGTGAGAGTAAAATCATCCAATCACAGACGATGTAGCAGAGCTGCAGGTGTGCACATGACGCATCGAAACCAAATGTTGCAAAAATCTTTTCGCCATAAAATCGTTGCTCTACCTATTAGTATTATCATACGACAGCAGTTAAATAAAGCCGTTTTTAGCCATTTTGAGGTCAACCGAAGCCATGTTTCTAAGCATGATATTCAGAAACCAATAAATACAGTAGCATAGTTTTAAATGTGTTTTATTTTTGTAGATAAAGATATCAAACACTCGTTTGGCAGTATTTCTTTAAAATAACTTAGCCCCAACACACCGCAGTGGTGTTCATGTGCAAGATGTATAGGGTTCTTAAATAAAAGTTTTATAGTGAAATATAGAGTATGTCATGTAATTCTTGGATACGGACTGCACCTCGTGAATTAGCAACCAAAATTACGCAGAAAATATTCCTTGGTAAAATGTCGTCAGGTCGTTATTTACGAAAAAGTATGCTTGAAATCTCCGAAAAACCAGGGAAGTGGAAGCGTGGGGTAAGGTTGTTCGCAGATACGAACTGCACCACGTGAATATGTGAAAAAAAAATTGAACAGTAAAATTCTCTTTGGTAAAAAGTCGCAATAGGTCCAAAATACCACTGAGAGAGAATGCAGGGTAGTCTGATCGTACTACCCTGTCATTTTTCTCGCAAACAAAGGTTCTGACGAATTTTTACCAACGAGTACTTTCCTCATACTTTTAGTCACAAATTCATGTGGTGCAGTCCGTACACATGAATTACTTTACTCTTTACTTCCATTTCGCTGCTTGTTTAGGACCTTTGATTAAATATTTCAAGCGATAACCAAATTTTCAAATTCCGCCACTGGGTAACTATAAACACGTCGTTAACAAAATACGTGAAACTCATGGCACTTTACTAAGAACTAGACTATATATGTACCGACTTTAATGAAGTTATAAAAATTTTTATGTCCGGTATAATGAAAAAAATTTGTTAATTGGCTTGATTATAATACTATGAACATGACATTAACTAATTACACAAACGTCTAGTCAAATTACTAAGTTCTATATGAGTACAGAGATTGATGAAATTCTCAAAAATGGTTCCTTAGATATCTCGTGTGATCATAATTTGCTCAAATAAGCACTATTTAGGAAATACGGACATGATACTTTATAGAATTATAAAAACCAATCATCTTGCCAGACACTATACTTGTACCTAGTATTAAGTAGTTCTGACAAATGGTTCCTTAGATATCTCATGTGTTCGAATATTTTCAAAAGCCGCTATTTCGAAAATACGAACGTAGGACGAAGAAATAAGCAATTGTAAAGTCTTCTTAACAATTTATTTTGTACCATTTCTTATGAATTTCTGAAAAAGGATTCGTCAGATAATTCGTGTGTATGAAAAAAAGTTCAAATAACCGCCATTTTGAAAATATGAACACTAAATTAACAACATATATAAATGTCGAGTCAGTTTACTAATACCTAGATATGTGTAACACGTTTCATGAAATTTTTAAAAATTAGAAAATTGCCACTATTTTGAATATTAACGTAGGACGAACGAAATACGCATAGTCAAGTTAGCTACCTAAGTAATTCGTAAACCCTGTAGCGAATTTGTGGCCATGAGACAAGTGTGTCATAATATGCTAAACATATAAAACCGGCGGTCTTTTTTAAAATGTAAAAATGAATGAAACGAAAATCATGAAAGTCAAGTCAGCTTAGTATATTTTATATGTGTATTCAGTTTGATGAAATTCGGAAATAATTTTCCTCAGATATTTCATATTATGCAAGAAACAAAATTTGCCGCCGGTTTGCAAATATATACACACACTGAACGAAATACAGAAACGTTTAATCAGCTTAGACTGTAGTAGATGTGTACCAAGTTTGGCGAAATTTGGCAAAATATTTCACAAGATTAAAGATGTTACGTTGAAAAATATAAACATGGCCGCCGGTTTAAAACATATGAATATTGCACAAAGGAAATGTATAAAAGCCAAGTCAAGTTGACAAAGGCTATAAAGAGTTATACACTGTCCTGAAACAACCACGTAATAAATACAGCAAGTGAATCCTGGACGAAATTGGAGAAGAATGTTAACGGCAAAATGTTGTGCGACGACACTGTACGTGCACAATATGGCAACACTGCACTCTACGTCCAGGTATTATTTTATGTATGGTACACCAATAGTAAACGTATAATCATGTTTGGCTTGCTCGGGATTTTAACTGTCACCCATGATAGGTAGGTCAGTATAGTGCGGAGCTCAGGAGAAGGCAAGGCTCAGGTATGCGGCTGCCGCTCTTCATTGCCTTCTCATCAGCTCCCAACAATGTCAATAATATATATGTGGAGCGCAAGAGTCGACTAACTACAGTACAGTGCTACGTTGCCACAATGTGCACGTGGAATATAATCGTACAACATTGTGCCGCTAACATTAATTTTCGTCTCCAATTTAGTCCAAGATTCGCGTCGATCGCTTATTAAACGGTTGTTTGTGGACATCCTTAAAAATTATATAAAATTTTGTCCCCGGTTAAAAAAAGTTTTTTTTTGGGGGGGGGGGGGCACACACAACCTTACAGTCAGACGCGTAGGCTAAAAATGCGCAAATTAAAAAAAAAATCTGAATCACCCCCTTCGTCCCGGGCTTTTCCTAACACAAGTTCTAAAAGGCAACTGCCTCTTTGCTCACCTCCCCCCACCCTAATCATGGTGCGGCCTGATTACAGTACGTCTATTGCATTATACCCTGGCGAGAGCAAACATATGCACTACCATTGACTTTTCGGTTCATCCCGATGCGGTCCACATTGCTATAGAATTTTTGAAAACTATAAGCAGGCATTTTCGTACTCAAAACCACTAAAAACACATAGTTGATTTCTTTTACACTTTTATTTCTGTAGCTATATTTTCCTCTTATTATCAATCCGAAAAAAATTTTTTTTCTCAAAGAGTTATCTATAGGGTTCTCTGAGGCAAACATAATATAATTTAGCATGCAAATAAACCTCTGTTATTGCTCCCAGTTAGGCGGCACCCTCGAAGAGATTTGTGACGCTATTTTTTTTTCTTCTTTTACCTCGGAGGAAGATTTCGGGAGCAATCAATTAACCTGGTAGCAGGTAACAGGAGGCTTTCCGCGGGGAAAAGACGAAGCGTAGGCGGTTTTTGCGAGGTGGGTGGAACCATTTTCTAAAGGAGCCGGGACGGTATGAAAACCAGTAGGGTCAGGAGGAAGGGGTTTTGCTGGTCTCGAGTCTCTCTGAGAGAGTGAGAGAGAGAGAAACACGTGGCTGATAGCGAGCCGTCGGGAACCAGCCTCCCCCATGTAATTGCAGGTCGCTTCCTGCAGATACAACCCGGCTTCCATTTGCATTCTGTGGAAGACACGGTGTTTTGGCTGGCGCTCTGGGGGGTGGCTGGGAGGATGTGTGGCGCGGGGAGGAAAAAAAACACTATTGCGAAATTTTTGTGTTTTTTTTTTTTGCCCCGCCGTAGGACGAAAATAATAACCGTTGCAACTGATACCGCGTTCTGCGCGCGTTTTCAGAACGCGAGCATAGTCTTGACCGAGACGGAAATATCCCTTGAGGTACACTTGTACGTTTCGATGCTACTGTCGTTATCTTTGCTGTGTTTTGCTATCTAGAAAAATAAAATTTTGAGGTATTCGAAGAACCGGTAGTATTAAAAAAACATTTATATACTAATCTCTTTCTTCAGTATTAATACGTTCTGTAATAAATGAATAAGCATATAAATGTGTGTGTGTTTATGTACGCACATTACTCATACATAATATACACATGCGCACACACACACGCACACCTTTAATATATTTTCTTCCACTACTGTTAAATTAGTAATTTCTATTATAACTTTACTCCTTTATTTTCGTTGTGAAAATGTTGCTATGAAAACGTAATGTTTGGTTATTTACTTTAAAAGTATACATTCACGCTCGATGTTTTAGTTGTGATTTGTAAATAAACGTAAGATATATAAGGTATTTTTTTTTTTGTATTCGCTGCGAAACTGTCTTTTATAATCGATTTAGAATGTTTACGTTTTTGAATTCATAGAGAACTTCTAGCTTTTCCAGTTAGTGCAGTCGTGCCAAAATACAATACAATATGTCTGTATGTTGTCTTGTTACGAAATGAAAGTGCATTACGTTATTTACATATGCGTAACTGACCCGTTTATAATCAGTCGAAGGGTACATAAGTAATTAGGTTTCTCTCAGTTCAGTTGGGCTTGAAAATGATCAAAAAACCTGTATCCTGTAAAGAAAAAATATTATTGTGAAACCTATTTTTTCACTTTAATAAAGGATGAGATAATATAGGAAAAGCCAACCAATATCTCTATTACTAGAGCTACTGACCAAATGGAAACCAAACGCCTGTAGAAGTCATAAGAGGTATATTTAAACAGAATTCATATGATAGGAAAAATAATGACTTCTACAGACAAGTCAGG